>JAQHUG010001770.1:0-16206 GCA_028555095.1 Dicrostonyx torquatus
CTTGCCCAGTCAAGGAAGAACGGTTCTTCAAAAACTCTGTTCCATAGACAAGTCTGTCAGATATATTCTAGGCCCGTAGGCTGAAGATGGATGTTGCAGAGGAACTTCTTGTCTTCAGGCTGGGTTTTTGTTACTCATGCTACAATTACACAAGCCATTTTAATTAGACATATGGTTTGAACACATTTTCTCCCATTCTGTAGATTCTGTCATCACTCTGTTGTTTCCATTATGATGAGAAACTCCTTTGCGTTTGATACAATCCCATCATTCAGCCTTTGTCCCCCTTTATCAGCCAATACATTAGGTAGCTTCCTAAGATATGATTTGAAATTGACAACTGCAGTATTTATACCTGTTCTGGGTTCCATGCACCTGGCTCTTGCCTTCAATTTGTTGTGACCACATATACCACATGTTCAGGAAATCACCATGTTTGACTGTTATATTTTCATTTCTGTTTGGTATCAAAGGCCATTTCACATCCATGAGAGAAAATAATGTACTTTGAGTTCCCCCACAGTGCTTTGCTACCCCGATCTACTGTTGTGTTCATGGTGCCTCTCAGTTGCACACAGCCCTGGTTGTTCCTCCCAATATAGCCTCACGGTTTCTCTTTCTTGTCCTTTTATTTACCCAGCTCCAGTTCTACTTTACCACATTCCCTTATTCCTGGACAATCACAGTAATCGTTTACATGTAGCAGTTTCACCTCCATCTCTCTAGAATTCAGCTGTACACACCACAACTATAACCATTTATAAATTTCAAATGTACATAAATACATAGATAAATGCAGATAGGTAATCATGATCATACACCATATATATTCATAATTTTGTCTTTTAAAATAAAAGTATTTTCAATGGTCTTTTAAAAACTATGCATTTCCATAGGATAGTTTTCCAAATCCTTTTTTTATCTTTCATAATCCAGCACATACAGTCAGAACGCTGTGCCTTTATTGGTACAGTTTTTTCCTCAACGAGGATCCTTTAATCAGTGCATTTAAATGAACAAATAAATTATCATGCTTTATTTCACATCCCAAGTTTTAGTTTTTTCACAAGTGTTGTATGCTGCTATGACATATTTTCACACCCCTTTTGTTTCTCTATAAAGAGACTATTTTCAGCATGTCAGGTTCTGTGTTTATCTGTTGTTCTTTCCAGTGTTTGATCATCTTTAAACCAATGACAACAAACCAGAGATTTCAGTGTCTCCCAGACTTATATCTCTCCACCAAACAGCACAAGTCAGCAAACTACAGAACCTGAGACCTGACAGATGTTCATATTGTCCTCCAATTACACAGCTGCCAGCCTGCTTAAATTATGGAGATACTAACTTCATGATTTAATAAACATTGTATGCAAATGTGCTTCACATCACATGATTCTCTTTAGCCGCCTATGTCATTTTTTTTCAGGAATTAAATGGGACAAAATGTAAGTTTTGCAAATTAATTTTTTCAGAAATCTTAGATGAGTAAAACACATCTATTATAAGTTGACATCTATGCATCTTTGCCCCATGACAAAGGTGTTCAGAAACACCACATAAACTCAGAAAACAAAGGATTACATGTGTAAACTATAGACTCTTGAACCTATTGCCTGTTCTTCCCTCTGCATCAGAAATGATTAATAAATGTAAGCTAATAAGAAGGTAAGATACTTTTGGAATAATTTGATAATTTAGATTTTTTTTACTAAATTATTTTACTTCTGGATTCTGAAAAATAATCCAAACTTTTTATTTATTTATGTTTGATAGTTTCATACATATACACAAAGTATTATGACTTCTTGTTATTGCACTCTAATATCCCATTTTCTTTCTCTCTGAGCCTTTTTAGGCTAATTAGTTCCACCCTACTTTAATTCCTATTCTATTCTTCACGACTCTAACTTTCAGTATGGTTGCTTGTATGAGTATAGGCAGGGCGTTACTTGCAAATTCTTTGTACATAAGGTGCTTCTGTATACAATAGAGAATATTCACACAATCCTTTTATTTGTTTTTAAGTTGAATTAGCTTGAGATATCCTAATTCTCATGGATAATTTATTAACTCTGTAGATATTAGCTTCTCTTATACTTAAGAAGTGGTTGCTGTCTGAAATACTCATCCATTGCAATTGAAAATATCCTGTTGAAACTATATCTAGTGTCTTCAAATACTATAAACATCACAGTTTAGCAACACAATATTCATAGAATGATAGCATTTTATCTTATGATTCTGTGGCTGCTTACTGCCACTCCACAGCATCTAGACAGTGTATCACGGGCCAATGGAAAGATTAAAGTTTAAGTTTTAAACTACAGAGATATGAGGTAACTCGGAGTCAATGAGCAACAACTTTCACATACATCTATCAAGCTTTGATAATAACCTAATAACCAAACATACACACACACCCCAAGACAGATAGACAAAAAGACACAGAGAAATGGAAACACTCATATACATGCACACACACAGACACATACACACAGAGAGTCACACACTCATGCACACACACACATATACACACACAGAGAGACAAACAGAAACACTCACACACATGTCCATACAGAGACCGACACACTTACAAACACACACGGAAACATGCATATACAAAAATAGACAGACACATACACAGAGACAGACACACATACAGACACATAGACAGACACATACACAAACACAGACACACACAGAAACAGAGAGACACAGAGGCATACACAAAGAGACTCATGCAGAAATAACCACAATATTTGTGTCATGGTTTCTCATTAACATTTATAATTTTCACTCTATTGTAAAATTTTCATATTCTAAATCAGACTGTTTTAAATTGAGAGCACCTATATCTTATAGTCATATAACATTTTAAAGTCCAGTACTTTTTTATTTCATTATATTTTAGTGAAACAAAACTGTGGTGAAAAAGGACTCTAAATGACAATATAGGCTCCCCAGATGAGGAATGATGTCCAAAGACACTATAACAGTTAAGGAATAGCTTATCATCTAGACATTCTTGAAAATTATTCCCAGTCCATTAATCTGTATTAAATTCTGAATGGACAAAAGTGAATACAGAGAGCACAATTTGGTAGAAAAATACTGTCTTAATGTACAAAAGTGTATTTGTTACCAATCTTTAATTACCTCATGCTAGGCTTTACAACATTAAAACAAGTAATAAGTGTATCATTCTTCTCAAGTCAGCTGCTGGTCACAAAAGAACTTGCATTGTAAATAAATAAATGTTTAGGTGGAAACAAAAACAGCGATTTCTGAATTTGTTTTCTAGATGCTATAACAAGCTGCCAAAACCTTGACTTAAAATGATGCCAACTTAATTGTGGAGGATGGAGGTCTGACAGGGTTCTCACCCTGCTACAACTCAGTTCACTGGCAGAGCGCCATTCTTTTAGTTGCCTTAGAAAAGGGTCTGTTTCACACTTTGTCCTCATCTATAGGTCTCTGGCATTCTTTGTCTCATGTCCCATTTTCTCCATTCTTAAAGACAACAATATCATATTTCTCTGGCCACCTCTCTCTCTCTGATCACAGCTGTTAAGTCATCATTAGTTAATTGATATGTGTGATATCAGGCACACGTGGGCAATACAGAATAATCACATCAATGAAGTCTTGTCATGTAAGGTACCATATTCACAGGTTCCTGGGACTAGAACAGAAAAAGTGGAGAAATAGCTCTAGAAGGGATAAAGAGTTAAATACACTGCAGAGAATAGGTGATCAATAAAGCCTTTTCTTTGACTTTTACAATATGTCAGGTAGAGTTAAAAATAGGAATCATGGAATACCTTGGTTCAGTCACTGTAATATGAGGACGGTATGCAAGATAAGCACTGACATGTTAAAACGTGTTCTTAACATTGATGAATTTCAATCCCATTCTTACAATAGAAAATAAGGACATTTCTTTAAAACTGAGTGGTATGGGGCTGGTGAGAGGACTCAATGAATAAATGTTTGCTGCAGTAACATGAAAAGCTAAGTTTAGATCCACAGCACCCTCTGAAGAGCCTAACACAGCAGCAGAGGTCGTAACCCAATCCTCAGTGAGGGACTTGTCTCAGATATGAAGGTGAATAGTGGTACAGAAATATACCCAGTGTTCTCTGTCCTCCATAAGTGCATGCACAAGATAACGCACTCATCCTTACATGCACTCAAAAATTTATAAAGAGAAAGAAAGAATATCCCCTACTTGATGCTCACTCTGGGGACTTTGATGGTGCTTGTGGTTGTGTTTGACAAGCACATCAGATGCTCTGTTTACTTCCATACTGCAAGAAATGCTGCTACAGCGACTATATCGTTATCACTGACACTAGAACAGCTTAGTCATGCACCGAGTGTCTGAACCCTGGCTCTTGAACATATTTATAATTAAACATTGACATTTAGTACGAGATAGCACAAAACAGTTTAACTTAGGGCAAACAAAGTGATTGTGGCTCATTAAAACGTATTTTTTCAAATCAGCTATCACAATTTGCTTGTTATTTTATAAAGTATACAATTAAAACATTCGTTCTCTTTATTTTAAAGAGTCATTGATTGAATCTAGGCTGGGAACTGCTGGAAAAGAAAAGGGCATATTCAGCCCTGAGAAAATATGCTCAGCCTTTGTCTTCTTGTTTCAAATTAAGAAGGATACAATTTCTGTGAAATGATGACAAAATAAGATCAATGTTGTACATAATTTGAAAGAAAAGTGTTACTCTGAAACAACCATATTCCATTTACTATAACTATGATACAAACTGAAGGATGGTCCCCAGTACTGTTAATGTGTGACTATAAAGCTCCATCACTCAGGCAAATCTGGTTACCCTTCCAGAAAAACATTCGCTTCTGACATGAATTAAGAGCGGTTTTATATGCAGGGCTCAGCTCGCTGTTAATCTGCATTGCTGATAATAATAGCATGCTCAAAAGTAAACTTATAATTCTGTTGCATGCACACCTGTCATCTTACACAATATTATCATTATCTCCACGATTCAAATTCTCCTCTGATTACTTTTAAATATATGCAAGTTAATCTAAAGATTATTATAATTGGAAATTAAATCATTTCTTAATGTTTATTGTACCTACTGATATAAAAACACAAATATCTTATTTACTCTGTAACAACTCCCATTTAGCAGTTTAATTTTAGTATGGTCAATATGCTATCATAAGTAAATTCAAATCTTATTTGAAATCAGATTGGATAGTTCATTCCTCTAAATTAACAATCTAACTTAGTTTAATGTTCTTATGATAATCTCTGTACTCTTTTAAAATACAGTCTGTTTGCATAAATCTTGATCTTTGCTCTTTAACACTGCTGGAAAACTCAATGCTACCAAATCCTCCTTACTTCCTTAATTCTACACTAGCCTCACTTTGAGCACCAGTGACCTGGAGATTGTCATCCAGTTCTGTGAGCCATGCGCTGCCACCTCTCTCAATCTATAGGCCTGCTTTTATATGTTAAGTGTTGCATAAGCTTTCGTGAGGGCACATGAAAAAATGTCTCTTCACTTCATTGAGGTACTGATGACAAACCAAAGAAAGAATGCTGCCCAGATCTTTCTTAATAAAACCGTGAGTTTATTGTGGTTTCTTACAGGTGCAAAGATGATGGTGGCATGCTTTATTGTCATATTTCAGTGTGCATTGCTACAAAAGAAAGCTCTAGCCTTCAAACTACCTTTACGAACTTCAGAATGCTTGGCATGTATCCTCTACTCAATAATTGCCTTTGTGATCTTGTTGAGGGTCTCAGAAATCTTATAAGATTTAGGATCTTCCTGAATTTTCCAAGTCTTATGAGTCCCCTCCCTTTTTTGAGGACACAGCTATGCAGCACTCAGACGTTCGTTTTTCTTCTCACTGGGCATGGATGCCTGCAACATGTCTTTTAGTCTCAACTTTATTTTCTTAAGCTCTCCTTAGCACATAATGTGTCCATGTAAATGCCCCCGCTTATAACTTATGAAGTCATAGTCCTTATCTAAGTCATTGTACAATGTGGCCTACTTTGTCAATGGACTGTAAGTTTTAAAGTAACATCCAAAGGATTAAATAAAATAAATGTAGTGCTATGAACTGAAACTCTGGGGATAACATTCCTGACTTTAAACAATGAAAAAGTAAATGTGGATACCTAAACAAGACCCAAACAATAAGAACACCAATAGAAATTATAGGACAAAAAGGGGTAAATCTCACAGGATTGTATCCATAGACAAAGAACTACAGAAATTAATACTTTCAGAGAGAAAGAAAGAATTAGTCTCTCCTAAGGCCAAGGCTTTTAATTTGTTATCCAACACAAAATTGTCAGTCATGACGTTATATACTTACAAACAACACTAAATGGACTCAGCAGGTTTCATTTTTATATGCATTAGTAGGAATGTGAAAAAGTAATAATAAAAAAAGCACATCAATTTGAGGGGTGGGGAAAGCATAGGACAAGTTAGGAAAAGGGAAAGTGAGAAGAACTAGATTGTCAGCTTTAGGAGGCAAGGAGAGAAATGATGTAAATATATCTTATTTAAAACAATAATTACAAACCTAATGAGCCTGAAACAAAACTTCAAGTGCCCTATGCTGCATTCTGAAGTCAGGGCTTGGACACAGTGTGATGACTTTGTACAGGAGGAGGCGCCATCCTGCACGGCCTCAGCTTCAGGAAGCTGGCAGCGGGTAAAACTCATATCTGGAAGGAGAACTTTTTCTTCTTTTCCAAGAGACATTAGTATTCTTTATTCCTCATTTTTATAGAACTCAGTAGGAATTTTATGAATTATGACAAGATGATGACTCATAATTTGCCAATCACTTTTTTCACATTTATCTTGTAAGAAAGACCTCTATTTTATATATTTGAAGTTCATTTTCTTCTTCAAGATTAATATAAATTTTGCCAAGTGGTGGTGGCATATTCCTTTAATCCCAGCACTTGAGAGACAGAGGCATGCAGATCTCCATGAGTTCAAGGCCAGCCTGCTCTACAAGAACTACTTTCAGGACAGTTAGCACTGCTACACAGAAAATTCCATTCTCAAAAAAGCCAAATTATATATATATATATATATATATATATATATATATATAGTTTTTGTTTAACATCTAAGTAAAAAAATAGAAACTATAAAAATAACACATTGTCTTTGAAATGCTTATAATAATTGGTGATTTTTAATATAAAAACAATGTATTAAATATGTTTGATATCAAATTATAATGTCAAATTTAATTTGGAGACTAATATCTAAAAGTAGTTCACTTTTAATATGCTTCCAGACACTTTTAATGTACTCAAAACCAAAGATGGAATTTAAATAACCATCTGTATATACAATTAATTTGACATCATGTTTTAAATTTAGAATTGATTTTTCAATGACATGAAAGGTTTATAAATCATGTAGTGTTGATGTATGTGGAACTGTATAATGAATACTGCAGATAGTTATTTCTTCTACCTAGCATTTAAATTATTTAATAATTAAAATTCATGGAAATACAAATATGTGTTCATATATATACATATATAATATTAGCTTCTTGCATAGTCTATAGTGTATTGACATTTTTGTTAGAATTTTAAATCAACTATGTATTTTGAAAAAATAGATGATATTTGAAAAAGTGGTAGAAAGGTCGATTTTTAATCATTTGATCAAGTTGAGGTCTTCACACTTAAAAACACCACTTAGAAGACATAAAACTTCCATATTGCTTAAAAGAAACAGAATGAACTAATGAAATAAACAGCAGGCCTTTGGAAAAATTCTGGCTGTATTAGTTCTCAGTCACTGACAAAAAATACCCACAGGACTTCCCTTTTCCAACAACTTAGAAACTATGCACACGTTAAAAGTGATTGTTACAGACTTTCGGGTAAGACATACAAACGGCCGAGGTGCTTCTGCAGTTGCCACCAAGATGCTACTGCTGGGCCGACGCTGCCATCTTAGAGATGGACGCCAACTCTCTCATCTTACTCCTCGGAGACTTCCCAGAATTGAAGGTTCAAGTGTCTGTGTGAAAAGGGGTTTTTCTGCATGGAGACTATTTTAAAACAATAACAAGGCTCTTTCGGGGAGAAACCTTCAAAGTAGCTGAAACTAGAGGGCTCACGTTTGTAAAATCTCCACCATAGCTGAAACTCAGAAAGGGTAGTCACTTAATGGCACATGTTTCAGATAGAGCTCTACTTTTAAGCTGGAGGTATGAAAATGATGGCAACTTACTAGAAATTCCTCTGAAAAAATAATGACATTTATTTATATCAAAAAATGAGGAAAAACTTACATATGACTTTGTGACACTTTATACTACTTCACTAAAATTGTTCACACATTTTGAATTCCATAAGATTTTAAATACTCAAATCATCTGCATATTGAGCCCCAATAAGAGAATATATTAAGGACCAAAGGACAGTTTACTATATATGCTAACTTCAACCTAAAGACGTCCTCTCTTAGTTGATTTTTAATAGACAGCTCTGAGGAAGAGTTTTATATCATCAGTTAACACCTAAAAATTCTGTCTTAGTTGACACACCTCTCCCGAACTAGAATGCAATTTAAAGGATTTGACATCCTGAGGGTAATATCTGAAATAATTATCAAACATTACAGTCTTTATCCAGGAAACATGTTAGTAAATAAAACCAAAATTGTTCTTTTTGAAATGTCATACATAACAAGGGGTGCTTCCATATAGCTTTAATCACATTTTAACAATATTTGATGGGACTAGAGAGATGGTTCTGCTGTGAAGAGTACTTGCTGCACTTGCAGGAGCCCAGCGTTCCACATGGCAGTCCACAGCCCTCTAGAATTCCAGTTCCAGGGATACCTTTTCCCTCCCTCGTCTACAAATTCTCATTCTCATAAAATAAAAAGAGGCAAAAATTTTAAATTGTTAACAAATACTTTAATTACAAATCCCTCAGCATACTTGACAGATGCTCCAGAAAAAAATATGTACAGAAATGAACTGGAGACAACAATATTTTGCTAATATATTGTTTGTATTAAAGAAAATTCCCTCCCATCATTAGTAACTGACCTACTACCTATAATAAGCTGTAAGCAAAAGAGAAAAATCAGAGTACCTAGTGTACATTTGTGGTAGACTGTGAATGCATTTGTGTGTATGCAGATGCCTGGGAAGATATCGAGCAGTTGTGTTTTGGAGAACAGCGATTTGTGGAAGAGAAGTCATGACAGTGTAATATCACTTTAATTAGAAATAAATAGCAAAGGTAAAATTTAACATGATGAGTTTAATTACAGAGATAATGCTTACTATGTGGAAGGAGCATGGGTGACTAATAATTTTTAGCTTTAAAATAAGAAAAGTTCCTGTAGCTGAATTCAATATATAACAAATATGGGCCTATATAAACACGTTGGTATATTGTATTTCAACAATATGTTACCAACTTACACCTTAAAGAAAATTTCGTAAAGATACCACAGAGGTTTTGTTTCAATGCCTTTGACTCAGAAGTCAGCAGAATTTTCGTTTGTTGTGTCAGACTGTGTCCCACTGAGATATGGATAAGAAGGAATTATCCATGCAAGTATTTGAGAAAGGTGTGTCTAATTTAGGAAGGGGATTAGCTCCTGAAATCTGCTCTCATTCTCAGTAAACTCAGTGCACACTGTTGCTTACCTTTTGACACTTGCCTTCCTGACCCTTTTAAGCTGTTAAACAGTTCTATCACACCTAACCTTCACAATCAAACGATTCTATTTTTTCATGCTTCTCTAATAAAAAAAAGCCCTTGTAGCTTCCTGATCAAGACTATATTTACTTAATGTATATATTAAAAGATCATATACTCAACATGCTTTTATTAGGTATTGTATTTAATATTTATGCATAAATATGTGTTAGCATTCAATCTATAACTATTTACCACCCTCCAATTTCCCCCCATTCCCCTACTCTTCTCTCCTAACTTCATAGCCTCCTCTGTGTGTGTGTATGTGTGCGTATGCATGTGTGTGTTCCATTTTGTCACGGAAAACATACCCTCTATACCACCTCAACAAATAAGTGCAAAAGTGACCATAATAGGACATTATTGTCAAATAAGCATGAGAGACTTAATTATATTAATTATATTAATTGTAATTATATGCTAATTATAAAAGGAAAAGATACTTAATGTATTTCTAATTTTAATTTTTCCTTACAAGAGCTGCAAAACTGGGCTGAGGATAAGGCTTAAGAACACTGACTGCTCTTCCAGAGGTCCTAAGTTCAATTCCCAGCAACCACATGCTGGCTCACAAACATCTTGAATGACAGCTGGTGTCCTCTTCTGGCATGTAGACCACATGGAGACAGAACACTGTATACAAATAAATAAATAAAGCCAGGCACGATGGCTCATACCTTTAATCCCAGCACTTGTGAGGCATAGGCAGGCACATCTCTGTGAAGTCAAGGACAGCCTGGTCTACAAAGCAAGAGAAACTCTGTCTCAAAAAACAAAACAAATTGCAAAATTGAAAATTAACACCGAAGCTATGAAACCTAAAGAACAAAGTACACGTGCAGTGCCTAAACAAATGTGTTATCTGACAGGTCACAGATAAGGTCCAGGTGATAAGCATCCCCTCCTCAGACAGGTAAGATAAATTAGCAGTGTTTGATGAAGCAAAAATAAATGCAGCTTTCTCTAATATGTAGCACTACTTCATATTTCTAATAATAGTGTGACTAGTTAATTCTCTGTCAATTAGGAAGACACTAAAAGAAACCAATAAAATGCATTTTCAAAAGCTACCAGTAAATTCAAAGTAATTTGTGTCTATATCCCTTCATTTAATCAAAACAAAATCAATACTTCCATCAGAAAATGATAAAGAGCCAAATATTGTCATGATTTCTCTTATTTTTTGTAATTTATCCCTCAAATTCTGAGACTCTTGTTTTCCCTAAATATTTCTCTCTTTGCAGTACAAAAATAGCACAGACATACAGGATCAGTATGAAATGTAGGTAATATCTAACTGGGATCTGAATGAATGGGAGGAAGAACCATGCATGGAAAAAGTTTTGAGATTCAGGAGTGTAATAGCAAAGACCAAGAAAGTTGGGCTGCTGGGAAAATAACACTTTACTTTAGCTAGTTTGATATTTCCATATATAAAAGACATTTTCAAGTTCACACTTTTAACAGACTACATACTGAGGCTGATGGTTCAGTGGTTCCAAGTGCTTGTTGCTTTTGGTCTCAGCACACAGACCAAGTGTGTCACAACCAGATCGAACTTCAGTGCCAGGGGATTTGATACCCTCTTTTGGTCTCTGAAGGCACCTACACTGCCCACATGTGCATGCACTCAAGAACGCATACACACATCTACACACACACACACACACACACACACACAAATAAAAATAATTCTAAAATATGTGTGTTGACACTAACAAAAATGTTTTAGACTTAAAAATTATGTAAATTTACAATATTTATGTCAACATTGAGATATCTCAGGGAGGGGTCTAGGCCTGTATATGTAATTCGCTTTGTCTCTCATACAAGCCACCTAATCTCTTGAAGGCAAATTTTGTGTGATAATTATATTGTGTTTATGTTCTGACCATGGCTGTGTACTTAAAGTGGCCTTGTGGCAGCATTTAAAAAGTTTCAGATTTTGATATATTTCAGACTTTTAGATTAGATTTACTCATCACAGAAGACATGTATTTCCTAGCCTTAGAAACAGCATTATTTAAACCAATTAGAAAGTTCTCTATGTATATACATGAGGTTCATATGTTGTCCCAATTAAGCTGGACCTTAGCGTAAGTCAATTTCATCTTTGATAATATTTTCCTTCTTGATTTGGATTGTAATGGGCTCCATCTAGTATCTGAATTGTTATTAAGCTAATATTTCAGAGATTTAAGAAAGTAGGAACAACCAAAAATTGCAATTTCTTTTATTCACTCTAATTCCATACTTACCTGCGTCACTAATGGTTGTCTTTACAGTTTTCTCTTCATAGGTGTTCCCCTGGGGAAAGAAATACTTTCTTTGGAAGCTAGGTTCCATGTAGCACACACTGGCCTCAAACTTGCTATGTAGCTGAGAATGACATCAAACTTCTGGTCCTCCAGCATCCATAGGGGTACCATCATTCCCTGTGTATGGGGTGATGAGCACTAAACCTAGGGTTTCATTCCTGCTAGATAAGTCTTTTACCAATGGAGCTCCTAAGTAGGATTTCTTATTTTTGACATTTTGCATTTTCCGCATAGAATTTGCACTCGGTCTTCATTTAAGCAAGTCTTGTAACCTATTGCTGAAAGAATAAGTTATGTGTGAAATCTTCACAGTTCACCCTTGAACTTCAGTTTTTAATATTAATTTCTGGGTGTTTTCTTTCAGAGACTCTTCTTTTAAATTGCATTTCAGAATGACTCCAGTGAAGCGCATCAATACATTATAATCAATAAAATGAAAAGGTCTCTCTGAGATAATTCTATCAAATATCATTAGACTAAAGGTATATTATTTACGGAGTTAGATAAAATGAAGATAAAATATAAACATAGAGGGAAATACATGAGGGCTTTCAGGATATAAGAATATAAAGATCACAGTTAAGAGTTGCTTTGTAATTCACTTACTCACTTAAAGAGACTCCAATCCTAAATAAGAATGCCATCAAAATGTGTAAAAAGGTAGAGTGTCTCTCAAGGGTGCTCTGATTTAGTAAAAATGTTAGACCTCTCCACAGAAATAGAACCAATCTATTTTGATGCGTGTGTTTTGTGTGTGACAAAAATATATATATTTACCCTTAGCTAAAACATTTAACTTACAGCTGGAATACCACCCAATATATGTATATATGTGTGTATATATTCACATATATGTATATATAAATTATGTATATGTTAAAAGATAGAATGAGGAAAGTGGATAGAGGAGAAGGAGATGAAGAAATGGGAAAGAGAAAAGAAAGAGGGAGGAAAAAAGAGGAGAAAAGAAAAAGGGAGAGGAGAGAGAGGGCAAGGAGGTCTGACTCACATGTTTATGCAAACTAGAAAGTCTAAGCAAACCTGAATTATCTGGCAGACTGAAAGAAGAAGGCAGAGATAAGCCAATGCTATTGTTCAAATCCAAGTCCAACCTTGTGACAAACTCTGTTCTTGAAGGAGAATGACAGTTTAGGTTCTGTTGAAGTCTCCAACTTATGAGGTGAAGACATGACAGTCTGCCTTGTTCAGTGTATCTTTTAACCTCTAAATGGATGCTGGGAAGAGGAAAGCAGTCAGTTACCAACCAGATGTAGAGGAAACAAGATGACAGTGCCTTACTGAAAAGAGATAACAAGCACACGGCAAAACATAGATAATAAATATAGGTTTATTTAAGTTGTAAGAAATACTAATAAGCCTGATCAATACGCAAAACAATTATAATTAACATAAGTCTCTGTGTGTTTGTTTGGGACTAAATGGCTGTAGGATCAGGTGGGAAAGAAACTTCCATCTACATCTCTATGTTCTGGTATGTAACTCAATAGTAAGATATGTGCATAGGAAGGTCCTGGTTTTGATTCCCACAAATAGAAAACAAATTATCTCCCAAGAGTAGAGGTCAAGAAAGAACGCAAATATTATTCTGTCTTTAGGTTCTCTCATTTTCCTCCTTAGAAGACTCTTAAGGTGGAAATATTTTATATTTGAGTTTGGAGGTAGTAGGGAACTGAAAAAACCTGAGTTCATTCTGTAAGTTTTCTGAAAAGGTCATTTCAACCACCATGACCTCCATAAAAATCCCTCTTCGTAGGAATTCAAGTCTTAGATACTGGTTTGTCCTTACCAAAACAGGAATTCTCCAAAAGATCAGATTTTCTTTTAAAACACTATTATTATTAATATTATTATTATTATTGTCATCATCATCATTATTATATTATAGGTGAACGGTACCACAGTATTTTTCAGAACTTATTTGAGTCAATAGTTAGGAATTTTAAAAATTCCTTCGTGAAAAACAGATATGCTAAGGAGCAAAGCCGTTTGTCAGCACTGGTCGCCCAGACTTGGGCTTGCCTGTCTGGTTCATTAAACACTATAATTAAAGCTCAACCTCAAAATCCAATATTGATCTCTAGAAAAGATTACAGTATCTTTTACAGTAATTAATGATCTGAGCCAGAGACATATGTTTTTAAGCAAACTCCCAGGTTTGAAGTGATGAAATCCTGCAGTAATCAATGACAGAACCCTCAATTTTTGCATAAAATTAAGCCATCAGATAGCCATTGTTCTTAATGGTTAAATACTTTCTACTCACAGAGGAAACAAAATCTATTCTCCAATTATTCTTACTCTATTTTCTAGTGTTAATTATGAATCTATGCCTTTGAAATCTATAGCTTATTTTTAATAGTGATAGGTCTAAATTTTCCTTAAGACTTCAAAGAATGAAATTTTCCACTAAGGTCAAACATTTAAGTTACAACTATAATACTTTTTTTAAAAAAATGTTATATGGTTTACCTATGTACAGTAAAATGCATGTTAATTTTTCAGGTATCTATTTTGATGATAATTTTAGCAATCACATGTTAAGTTTGCGTAGGGCTTTGTAATTCTCAAATTATTTTATGGAATGCCTCTTGGAAAAAGATAATGATGGATATTTTTCCTACGTTTATATTCAAAGTTAATCTAACACAGCAAAAAATGTATTTCTGGCACTTCAGAAATATGTTTTGATTAAAAATGTGTTAATGAAAATGTAATGTGCTTAATAAAGTTAGTACCAAGGTTAAATATCTAGGATTTAAAATTTCAATGCATATTCTTTCTAAATAAAATAATATATATCCTACTCTTTAGAAACTTCTACAGGTTTTCATTTATGATCCATTATAAGAGATCTTAACCTACTACTCCCTCCCCCTATTTCCTACCCCCTCACTTACTCCTCAGAAAGGGTAAGGACTCCCACGGGGAGTCAAGAAAGCCTGGCATGTAAAGTTGAGGCAGGACCAATCTCTTCCCCTCTGCATTCGACAACTGATGGAAGCAGATGCAGAGATCCACAGCCAAACAGTGGCTTGAGCTCCTGGAGCCCAGTAGAAGAGAGGGATAAGCTATAATATGAGCAAAGACAAGAGGACTGGAGACAGGGAAGGAGAAGGTCAAGACCATGACAAAAACCCACAGAAACAGATTACCTGAGCTCCTGGTAGCTCAGGGACTTTAGACCAACAGTTAGGGAGGCTGCATGGGAATAAGCTAGGCCCTCTGCATGGAGGTCACAGTTGTATGGTTTGCTACATTTGTGGGGACTCCAGGAGGTGGGACCACAATCTGCCCCCGGTGCGTGAGCTGGCTTTGTGGAACCCATTCCCGATGATGGGATGCCTTGCTCAGCCTTAATAAACCAGTATCTTCAGAGTACTAGGAAATGGTACATTGACTGATGTTCTCATATGGAAAGATTTTTTTATTTATTCAATATTCTCTTGGACAAACTTTTATTATAGAGATTCCTTAGCACTTGGTACAGATGTTGTTTCTCATAACCATCCAAAACTTTGAAATTTTGAAGAACAATTTGTATTTTTTTCTTTTATGGATCAAACAGGAAATAAAACCAGTGATCTGTTAAAAGGATGGGATTCCTGTAGTGTCTGTAAATGAGTGGTGTTCCTCATGACATTGTAATTGGGGAAAAATAAAAACTTCATTGGAGATCATCTCCTTTTGAGTTTAGAAGGCAGTGAGTCTTAGGATTCCTGTTTTCATAAAAAGATACCATGACTACAGCACTTCTTATAAAGGAAGGTATTTAGTTCGGGCCTGCTTACAGGTTCAGAGGGTTAGTCAATTGTTATCATGGCAGGAAGCTTGGTGGCAAGCAGACTGATACAATGTTGGAGAGGTAGCTGAGAATTCTACATCTGTATTGGCTGACAGCAGGAAAAAAAGTGATACTGGGCCTGGCTTGACCACCTGAAACTTCAAAATCCACCTTCAGTAACACACTTCCTTTAACAAGACCACACATACCCCAACAAGACCGCACATACCCCAACAAGACCACACATACCCCAACAAGACCACACATACCCCAACAAGACCACACATACCCCAACAAGACCACACATACCCCAACAA
>JAQHUG010001773.1:0-10733 GCA_028555095.1 Dicrostonyx torquatus
AGCAGGGAATGAGAGAATGCACCCTAAATATTCAAATTTTAAATCTAGAAAGATAAGAAGAAAGTAACAAATAAGGTAGAGATGGACTTCGAAGGGAATTTAGAGGCAAACCATTGTCTACTGGGGTTGATACACATACAGTCATTAACTATGCCAAGTAAGATGAGGACTGAAACTGAATTCAGATTACCCATGAGACTCAACTAAGCAACACAGAAACCATTGGCTTTCTCTAGAGGAACAAATGTGTTAGAGTGGAAGGTTAAATCCTGGCTGGAGATTGAGGAAAGAATGCAAGTGTCTAATTTGGAAACTGTGTTAAAGTTTTATTTTACTTCTTAAAGGAGTTTGCCTGAAAGTGACAGTTGAGAGATGTGCTAGAATGTAATGTTTAGTTTTGTGTAAGATGTAGGGAAAGTTTGAGTGAAGCATTATTTCTCAGAGTGGACAAAACTAATAGTGTAAAAATAGGGCAAGGAGACATTTCAGAGTGCACCCAGTGAAGGAACAGAATTTCACGTACAGAGTGCTTTAAGTGAGGAACACTAGAATGCCTCCTACCACCACTGGCAGAGGTGCTGGCAGAGGGCATGTCACACAGCCAGATGTGATGATGTGGCAGTAAGACCTGGAGAAGCTTTTACTCATTTTTAGAGAAGACCGGGAATTCAATGGAGTAATGCAATATCAAAGAGTGAAATATTGCTAAGCGTTTGACTGTAAGAAGAAACGGCTGTGCTAAGGAAATACAAAAAGACTGCTAGATAACATCAAGGCCACTCTTTTAAAACATTTAAAACATTTTCTTACTTACTTATTTCACATTCCCCCCTTTTTAAATATTTTTGTAAGATAATGCCCTCCTGAAAGTAAAGACAGCATTAGTCATTCTGGTTTGTCGAAGTGCTAATAACTGTCCCTCAGTCCTTAGCATATCTTTTGCTACTTCAGGTGTTAATTACCAAAGAAAAAGAAGAACCACATTGTTACAGCATACCGCAATGTTAAGTGCATTTAAAGACATTTATAGTTTGTAAATTGTATTTTATATTTATATTTTATGATAATAATTATACTAGATGTATTTTCTATGGATTAACTACTGTTTATTTATAGAAAACTCACTGTACAAGTATTTGTAATTTTCAGTGTCAGACAACCTCTGTTCATATATGTCTACCTTCATTTATATTTATATATGTATAATAAGAGGCTACTATTCTCCACTCTAAGTCAAGCATTGCTCTATCTCTATAGTCACCCTGTTTCTGAAAGTTTCTTAAACCATACCTTCCTAATGCTTTTCTTACTTTTATTGCCACCTCCCTCCAGCCAAGATTCTCCTGGTTTAAATAATCTAACCATATATAGATTCTCTGTTATTTTCTCAACACATTGGTCTAGCTTTAACATCTTTACATTTTATTGTATTTGCTTCATATTATAGATTTAATTACTTCAAATTAAGTACTCAGATCATAATCATTTACTAAAATTGTTGTAACTGCCTACAAGATTGAATGAAAAATTTTGCTTTTGACCATTAAGTTCAAACGTTGTCTTCCATTTAACCCATTATTTCCAGAGAACTAAACTGTAAAGTTTGTTGTTCATGTGACTTCAATCTTAACACATATTCTATACTCTTGAATCCCGTGACCGAATTCTGTGTATGTTTATGTATACTCAGTTTTGAAATGTTCAATTCTTCCCCCTGCACCGGTGTGAAGCCCACTGAGTTTCCCAGCTCTTGGGCATTATTTTGTTAGAATCATCTCTCACACCCATCTACCACTAGTTCTGTTTACATATTTTTTTACTTTATTGACTACTTTTATTAAGTAGATAATATATAAAAGTAACTTTATAAAAATTTGTTTCTTATTTGGTATAGAAATTATTAAACAAAAAATTCTCTAAGTCTGATGTAGGAGGTCCTTCTGTCTATGTGTTAGTTTCATTGGTTGAATAAAGAAACTGTCTTGGCCCTTTGATAGGGCAGCACTTAGTTGGGTGGAGTAGATAGAACAGAATGCTGGGAAGAAGGGCAGTGTGGCAGATGCCATGAAGCTCCTGCCTGAGACTGACACTGGTTAGAAATTTTCTCGGTAAGCTATGACCTTGTGGTGTTACACAGATTGGTAGAAATGGGTTAGATCAGGATGTGAGAGTTGGCCAAGAAGAGGCTAGATATAATGGGCCAGGCAGTAATTTAATTAATACAATTTCTGTGAGGTTATTTTGGGGTTTATGCTAGCCAGGCAGCGGGGACACAGTCTGCTCCTCTTATAACATAAGTCAACAGATGAATTCTAGTCTAAAGAATAGCAAGTTGTTGTAGAATCAGAAAAAGTCAATGCTTTAGGTTAAGGCCAGCAGTGCCATAGGCCTTGAATTCCAAGTATTAGGAACTCTTGCTTTTTTCAGTCTACCAACTTAAATGTTGATGGTAGCCACATATATCTTCACCGAAAAAACCCAGATTAAGGTATGATCAATTATCTGGAAGGTCCCTTATCTGGTTGAGCTGCACATATAATTAACCATCATGAGGGCACTCCTACCATTTGATCATTTATTACCATCCCAGTTCACCACTAAAAGTGGCTTACTTCTCTGAATCCCCATAGCATATACTGACTGTCATTTTGAACATTTTCACCCTCAATCTATTTTGTGGTTGTTGTTGTTTTTAAGCAAGATTTCTCTGTGTAGTTTTGGTGCCTGTCCTGGAACCAGCTCTTATAGCCCAGGCTGGCCTCAAACGCATAGAGGTCTGCCTGCCTCTGTCTTTCAAGTTACCAATATTGTTTGGTAATTTCTGATCAGCAAATTTTAACCAACATAAATTTTGGGCTTATTTTCTTCTTCTCATACACTTTTGAGAGTATCAATATTTAGAGAATCATATTTATGTATAATTACAAGATATTACAACATGCATAACTCATATATCATACACTGGGGATTGTATACATATTTTTTCTGATTTATTTAATGATGAGTGCAATTCAGCAAGAACTACAAGAGAATGAAGACTTGGTTTTCCCTTGAAGAGAAAAACACTGTTTTTGCAGTGCAAGATAGAAAGAACTATAGTGATGTGTTTAAAGGAGTTCACGCAGACAGTATCAGAAGTATATGGTCAGTGTAATTGACAACATATTTTGTTCAAACAATATTCAACTAAAGCAGCTATAAATACAAATTCTCTGTCTACTATAAAAGCCAAGGGTTCAGAGATCATAGCTCCTATACCAGCAACATAAATATTACCTTAAAACTTTTCAGCAAAGCAAGTATTTGGATCCAAAGCTTTGTAAATCAGAAATTCCAGTGGTTGAACACAAAAAAATCATGTAACCCCCCATGCCTATTGCAAATTTAAACCATTTACTTCAGCTACAAAGAATGAAACATCGTATGTAGACCCAATACACTGTAGTATTTCCAAATTGGGGCTTAGGTTTGAGTGTTTGTTTAATAAAATGGGCACAGGGAAAAATTCTATTTTGTCTTAAACTGTAATTAATTTTCAACAATAGGACCTTGAGACAAAGAAGGACTGGCAACTTGTGCATGATCTTAAAAAAGATGGCTTCCCTCAGACAAGGTCCTCAAAGACAGTGCGTGTGTAACAAATGCAGGATGCAAGATAAAATACTGCTTAGCTGCGAGATGTTTAACAGATAGCACCTAAATAATCTAGTGAGTGAAGAACACAGAAACAATTGGATGGCTAAAGACCAGGACACCTATGACTTTCTCTCATTTCACTATTTTAGAAAACATAAGTTTCAAATGAAAACTAGCTTCCACATGTCTCTCGTCTGATAATATTTGTTTTATAGCCTCGTAGAAATATATGTGGGGTTTTGATCTTGGAATAGTCAATAGCTCTCTTGTATAGTTTTATATCTTGCACCCCTTTATCTCTGGAAATTGGGAACTCTTAAGACAACCAGGGTGAACTCTCCTAGTCTCATATGTAAATTACCATTATTAACTAATAGAAGGGAAAACAGAGCACTTATTTCAATAAGGCACCATGAAAGTGATGAGCACTCTGTGGTTTCTACATTAGCAATGAAGAGTTAAGGACAAGGGAAGGTGAAATGGTCTCTCCAAGAAGTGGCATAATATGACAGAGTCATGAAAATGGTTTTTCACCAGAAGGAATAAATAAAAAGTCCCGAGATTATTTATGAATATTTTAAAGAGAGAAAGAGAGTGAGAAGGACAGAGAGAGGGAGGGAGGGAAGGAGAGAGAGAGGGAGAGAGAGAGAGAGAGAGAGAGAGAGAGAGAGAGAGAGAGAGAGAGAGAGAGAGAGAGGATTGCTCACTATAGTGAACTCAAGAGAGAACCATACCAGGTAGGATCAGATGACATATCAGGTTCACATGCCTACATGACCTTTTAGAGCAAGTTAAAAATGTTAATGCTGTCATTCCTTCAATAGAGTTTGAAAACAGGGACTCCATTTCTAAAATATGCTTTGGACAAATTGTGCCTGGTTTCCACCCAGAAAATGGCTCTCAGGAAGACTAGAGTGGCAATATGTTGATCAAAGAACAAAACATCCTAATGTTTGGACTCCAAGGTGGTTTGGTTTAGGTAAAAGTGTAAATACAGGACAGAGAAAACCAACAAAATGACTGCCTCACACTTGTGTATGTGTATAATTCTAATGTAAATATCTGGGACTTTAGGAAATTAAATGCCCAGTCTTAACTATAACATTCTTCCTATTGATTCACATAAAAATAACTTTTCCTTGAATGTACCAAATCAGTCATTACCTATTTTAAACATGACTTAGACTTTCAAACTCTGAGTTTAATTTCTTAGATCATTAATTATTCTAATTTTTAAATCCAATAGGATGCTTCAAATGATCACATGTGTCTGAGAAATATATGAACCCTGTAAGTGAAGCTATGGGAATATATCAAAGCTTCTGTTAAAATAAATAATAGTGAAAATAAATGAAAACTAAAGACAAGGTAAAGAAATTTTTTGCCAAAGAGTATCTTTAAGGTAAATAAATCAGATAATGACATAAAGGAATCATCAAGCACTGTAAACAACCGGTTGTGTTGACACATGCCTGTAATCCCAGCACATGGGAGGCAGAGGCTGCAGATCTCAGTGAGTTCACAGCCAGCCTGGTCTAACCAAGTGAGTTCCAGGATAGTCAGGACAGCTACACAGAGAAACTCTGTCTTGAAAAACCAAAGAACAAAAGAAGACGAAAGAAAGAAAGAGAGAAAAGAGAGTTGTAAACATTTGGAGAGGAAAGCCTAAAGGAAAACAGAAACATAGACACACAAGATAACCCAGAGAGATGGTCCATTGGACTGACTCGTGCCCAACATTCATGGGAGGTGCTTATGAACCCTGCTACTCTGGCTCCCAAGGATGCAAAGTCTTTTGGACTCTGTAGGAACTTTCACTCCTATGCACATATTTCCTCACAGGAAAACACACAAAGAGAACTGAAAAAAAATAATATAACTAAAAAATATTATAAGCATTGTGAAAGTTACTAAAGAAGAAAATTAATTTGAGATGTCAGGTTCACCAAGTTTTACTTATGGAGGACAGCACATATTTCTTCTATTTTATGTAGACTGAAATTATTAAAATTTAAGTTTGCTTTTGGATGACCACATGATTTCCTGATACTACAATACTATATATATAATATATTTATCAAGGCAAATTCAGTAAAATGATTCTTTTATGTGGCTAGCATCATGTAAGGAAAAAGGCTTTTAGCTCTAATGTACTAGAATTCAAATCCCAGTACTTTCTTACTAATTAACTCTGAATACTTCTTCCTTCCTTAGTAAGCAAATGGTCAAAGAGATCATTTATATACAATATATAGCATAATTATTGTTAAAATAAATTGTTTACAACATATACAAACAATATATAAGCATTTTCAAAGATAATTTAATTGACCTAAGTATTTTAGAACTGTGCCACTTCACCTCATGTGACCAGGCAAGACTACCAGTAGAGGGATTGTAACACCAACCCAGTCATATAACCTTTAACATATAGTCTATCTGGCCTATGAGATGTGCTTGAGTATGGGTGATACAGAAATTGTGGAGTGGCCAACCAATAACTGGTCCAGCCTGAGACCCATGGCACAAGAGTGAGCTCATCTCTGACAATGCCAGGACCCAGAGGAATGATAGCCCAGATACATAGGACAGAACCAAATTCAACTGGATGAAAAATGTCAATCTAATGATGCCTAATGTAATTCTGTTATACTCATACATTGGTGTCCAGCCCAATAGTTATCGGAGAGGTTTCATTCAGCAACTGTTAGAAATAGATGCAGGGATTGACAGCAAAATATTAGACTCAGTTCAGGGAAACCTACTGTAGAGATGGAAAAAGGATTGTAGGAGTCATAGGGGTCAAGGATATCACAAGAAAACCCACAGAGTCAACTCACCTGGGTTCATAGAATATTACACAGACTGAATCGACAGCTAGGGAGCTTGCATGGGACTGACCTAGGCACTCTGCATATATGAAGCTTGGTCTACTTATGGGACACCTAAGAGTGGGACTGTCTCTGACCCTATTCCACATACTGGGTTGCCATGACCATCTTCAACATGCAGGGAGGTGCTTAGTTTTACCACAACTTGTTAGGTCATATTATGTTAACATCCATGCGAAGCCTACCCCTTTTTCAATAGAAATGGGAAAGGCGAGGATGGAGGTAGACAAATGGGGAGGGGTTGAGGGAGGGATAGGGAGAAGAGGAGGAAGGGGAATCTGTAGTCAGGATGCAAAATAAAACAACAATAAATAAATAAACATGAGTCTCAAGATTTGGTTTTCCCTGAAAAAAAAATCCTACATATCTTATTATAAAAGAAATCCTATACAAAGATAAATGAGATGGTCATTTTACTATAAAATGTGTATGAATATAAGGTGCAATGAAAATGTATAAATGCAATTTGGTGACTAAGTATTTATTGAGATTTGTAATACATATGAGTTAATTGGAAATATATTTTGGGGAAAACATCAAGTATGAATATATATGAAGAGGTTGCATCTGTGGCCTGTTTGATTTTATTTAGACTTTGGTATAAAGTCTTATTTCTTTGGCTTACCCTACTCAAACAATACGAATAGGCACTATGGCCATAAATCAACATTCTATAGCTGAAGAAGGATTTCTCGAAATAAATTTTAAAAATATGGCTGAAGAACAGGAAAATATGTAATGATGTCTTCTATCCTGCAGGAATAAATCACCATTTTCTGCTTTGTGTGTTTGTCAAGCAGTAAATTTCAGAGTAAAAAGGCAAGAGAGAAAGCAGGAGCTCCATGATTCACCCTCTAGTCCTCATCAATTCACAGAGAAGGGCTCATTCTTTGGGAATGATTCATATGACATACCAAATCCACAGACAAAATCTGCTTCTTCTCAATTCCTGCCAAAGAGGTCACAATTGGAATAGCACACCGCAGTGCATCATGGGTTGGATCAAGCTTTCATTTTGCCTTGGACTATGATGATTTACACGTTTTTTTTATAGTAAAAATAGAAGTCATGAAAAATCAAGGGTTGCCATTTGATAGTTCATATATAAATATGAGCTTCAAGACAAGTGCATTTAATTATAATTTTATAGAGCATAAAATATAAATTATTGCTATTTGTGCAACCCAAACTAAAGGGTACATTAGCTTACACTGTATACATTAGAGCGATCAATATGAACAATTTTGATCAAAGGATTTCGTACGGGTTTTCCTCTTCAACAATCATCACCTGCGTGAACCTACAGAGGTCCCCTCGGTGACATGCTCTAATTTATGTCATCTTTTGACAAATGGCAGTTCTGTTGAGAAATTTCATAAGAAATCAGCCTTGTCTTTCTCAGTTGTCATTCTAAGTATAGGAACAATATAAATGTTTGAAGTGAAGCACATTTAAAATCTGTTTTTGATAAGCTTTTTTTTTGTTTTTGTTTTCAGAAAGTGCTAGAAGTACTTTGAATCCAACTGAAGTGCAGAAACTACGCAGAGTGGAGTTTAGAGTAACACTCCTGGAGTTGTGATAAAAACCTGTGCATGAAGCCAGTCTAGAAATGAGGTTGGTTTGTATTCTCAGAGTAGAGTTTAGAGTAACACCCCTGGAGTTGTGGTAAAAACCTGTGCATGAAGCCAGTCTAGAAACGAGGTTGGTTTGTATTCTCAGAGTGGAGTTTAGAGTAACACCCCTGGAGTTGTGGTAAAATTACCTGTGCATAAAGCCAGTCTAGAAACGAGGTTGGTTTGTATTCTCTGACCTTAAAGCATCCTGGGTTATGGGATGTTTAGGCATAGAAAGAATGCTGTAAGAAATATAATCACTTTACGTCTGAGAAGTTTTCCTCTTCTGCAAATGGTTTTATAAGTTCCAGCAAGATTCATTCTCTCAAGAATAGACCACTCCACATTACTTATTATATTTGCAGAATTATTCCTGACATTTTCTCAAAAGTCTTTCCTTGTGGCGCTGGCTGATTTGCGTGAGGAATAAAAATGTTTGCCTGTGCTTCCGCATTTCATACATTGCAAAAAGAGTTGCTCTTGTCATTGGAATCAGAAATGTCTCCCACAGCCTGGTCTACTGAGCTGTAACCATTTCCTCAACACTAAACATAAACCAAATTAGTGCTTGTGGCACTATTTTTAAAGATGTGGTGACTTTAAAGGATTGGGCTAACCTTTGGCACCAGATCACTAGCTGTGGGTCTTTGAAGCTTGTAACACCCTCATTCTGGTCTACGCGTTGACTTGTGAACAAGCTCCCTCTGATAACACGAGATGTTCCCTCTACTTTGCTTTATTCACTTTGATGAAATAAAATCTCTTTGAAATCTGACCTCAAATACAAGTTTTTTTTTCATCCCTGCAGTTAAGTCTTTCAGGTATTTTTGTCACAGCAGAAAATATCTCTCTAAGTCTTTTCTTTTTCTTATCTATATCTTAACAATTTCTCAAGTTGGCTGGTAATAGAACCCAGATTTTCTGGACTGAACTCCTGAAAGCTGTCAATATTGTGGAAATGAAAAGAGCCAAAGTCTAACTGTGGTTTACTTTTTTTTGACAAGTAGGAGTGAGACGGCATGAGTTGAAGCATTTCACCATCACTTTGGTTCTTCTCTAAAATAGAAATAGTGCCGTCTGGTGTGAAAAATGATGAGAGCCAGAAGATAGAGCAAAAGGCTCTGAAATGCTGTCTCTGGGCATGTCACAGCAAACACGACATGATCACACAGTGACTGTGGCTGCTTTCAATGAACCCACATGAGTATGGGCCTACCAACAGTCAGCTGTGGATCAGGAGGTCTTGCTTCATGGAGCCGAATTCCTCCATATGGAATTGTTGACTACTGATGGATTGGGGCATCAATCACATTCTTGAGTTGTATACCTGCTGGGGAGTCTACCAGACTCTGTTAGATAGTTCCAAACATATGGGAACATAGGTGATCCAGATGAATTTCAGTGGCTCTCAGCAACTCTCCAGCCCTGTGTCCCAAAGAGGATTGGGAAAGAGTGGCTAGAGGGAGATTAGAGAGATGTGATTTACAGTAACAAAAATGAATTTTAAATGCCTATAAAACTGTCAAAAAAGAAATTAATAAAGGTTATAGAAATACATCAGCACGTAGAATTGTGATATGCAGAAAAATTTAAAACATATAATAGTGCTTTGAAAATATTAAGGTGCCATCAACTTGTAATAAATATATGTTGTTATTAACTATCATGATTCTACTGATTGTCTGTCTTTGTTATTTTTGGCTGATTAAATTATATATAACAATAACAAGTGCTTATGATCTAGTAGTTCAAATATACTGTATTATTACTATATCTGTATAATTTTATTTATTTGACATATGCCTGAAAAACATGATTAAATTGTTTTAATAGCATGATTAAATTGTTTTATATATTAAGTAATTCATTTCTTTAACTCATAAATTGAATTTCTCCTGTGTTGATCACTGTTCTCTATAATATTTGACCTTTGATATTTGTTATTATAGTAAATATGGTCACCCTAAAGTAATCTACATATTCAGTATAATCCCCATCAAAATTCTAACACAATTCTTCACAGATCTTGAAAAGATAATTTTTAGCTCTGTACAGAAGCAAACAAACAAAAAAGACCAAGATAACTAAAGCTTTCCTGAATAATTTAAAAAAAAATGCTTGAGGTATCTCCACTGTAACTTTAGACCCCAACATAATTATGGGCACCAGCTTTTTTTTTCTTGTTTTGAAGCCATAAATACATATTGGAAAAAAGACAGCGTCTCCAACAAATGGTCCTGGTCAACCTGGATGGCTGCATGTTGAAGAATCCAAATCGACCCATATTTATCACCCTGCATGAATCTCAACTCCAAACAGATGAATGACCTCAACAGAAACCAGATACACTGAACCTGACAGAAGAGAAAGTGAGAAAAACTGTTGAATTCATTGTCACAGGAAAAGACTTCTGAACAAACATTAAAATCAACAATTAATGAATGAGATCCCATTAATTTGAAAAGCTTCTATATGGTAAAGGACACACAGAGAAAAAGTGGTAGCCTACAGAATGGGGAAAAGATTTTCACCAACTGAACATCTAACACAGCACTAAATTACAAAGTATATACAGGTCTCAAAAACTAGATAT
>JAQHUG010001777.1:2650-16072 GCA_028555095.1 Dicrostonyx torquatus
ACTGTGTTCATAGCAGCATTATTTGTCATAGCCAAAACCTGAAAACAACCTAAATGTTGTCTCTCAACCAAAGAATGGATAAGGAAAATATGGTACATTTACACAATGGAGGACTACACAGAGGGAAAAAAAATAATGACATCTTGAAATTTGCTGGCAAGTGAATGGATCTAGAAAACATAATATTGAATAAAGTAACCCAGACCCAGAAAGATGAATATAATATGTAGTCACTTATAAGTGTCTTTTAGACATAAGCCAAAGAAAAACCAGCCTACAACTCACAATCCCAGAGGACCTAGACAAGAAAGAAGAACCTAAGAGAGACATACATGGATCTAATCTACATGGGAAGCAGAAAAAGACAAGATCTCCTGAGTAAATTTGGAGCATGGGGATCATGGGAGAGAGTAGAAGGGAAGGGAAGAGGAAGAACAGAGAAAAATATAGCTCAATAATAACAATTATAGAAAAGAAAAGATGTTCTAAGATAAATGTAGAACCCTAGGTACTCACACATTGCTGGAGAGAATAGGTTAAAAGCAAAACATACAATAGGATTTTGAAATTAGAAATCCTGGAAACTGAAAAACAGGTAATAAGAATGGTTATTGATTATTATATCTGAGGAAGATACCTTCAAAAAAGCAATTAATAAGGACAATATTCTATGTGGTTTAAGAATTTTCTAAAGATTAAAAATACAGTTATTCCATGTTCTACTGAAAGAAGACATGAAGGGATAGAGGAAACATAATGTATTGGTTAATAGATTTAAGAAATAATTGCATGGTGGGATTCTTCTTCTGATTCTCCACAGCCTAGGACACTGAAGTTTCTGCCTAGCAGAAAGTGACAGCTTTTTGTTGCTCACATTTGGATTTATTGATATCAGACAATTTTGTGTTATTTGGTTTGCAGAGAATTAGGAGGCAAGATTCTGGTAACTACAAATTTATCCTGTACTACAATAACGGAAGCCATGATTTCATTGGCCAGACAGAACATTGAAAGTATTGTTTAAGTAATATGATCCTTTTAAGACAGAACATTTAAAGATATTGACATAATGACTTTGTAGATAAACAGGCTAACTTTCCTTCTACCACAGGCTGGCTCTCTCTCTCTCTCTCTCTCTCTCTCTCTCTCTCTCTCTCTCACATACCTATCTGTCTGTGTGTCTATCCTGTGTGTGTGCACATGCACACATGTGTGTATTCATGTGCATTCCATGCGTTCATGGTGCTCATTTTCTGGAACTGTAGTTATAGGCAGTTTTGAGTCACCTGGTGTGGTACTGAAAGTCGAGCCCAGGTTCTCTGCAAGGTCAGTGACTCCTCCCAAACTTTGAGCTGTTTCTCTGGTCTTTGAACTTGATTTTTGTTGTTTGAGAAATAGACTTGGCAAGTGCAAAACGAAAAATAAACAATGGAAAATGTTTCTTAGAGCATCTCAAAACACATTTAGATATCAATAGGAAGAGAAACCCATGGCCATATGGGTAACAATGTTGCATTGGATAACACCGAGGTGCTGTGGATTCCCAATTGGAATTTTTATAAAAGTGAAAAACGTTTTTAGAACAACAGAGTGTGGGTATAAATGGGGCAGAGCATTGAAGAGCTTGTAATTTTAAAATTGTAAAGTTCTTTTTGTTAATAAATCACCTTTGAAAATAGATGTGTTCTTTGCTTGTCTCCTTAATTAAATAGTATAAAAATATTCAACAAAACAATTTCATGAGAATGGCTTTATTTTGACTCAAAGTTTAAGGGTGTGGCCCTTCATGGCAGGAAAGTCAAGGAGGTGAGTAGGAGTCTAAAGCAGTTGCTCACATCATTGTTGTTCCACAGTCAGGAAGCTGGAGCCACAGGCGTCCGTGCTTTCTCCTTTTTATTTAGTCCAAGGCCCAAGTCCACGAAATGGATATGCACACAGGGAAACTGAGTCTTCTCATCTCAGGCAATCTAATCTGCATAACCCCTGACAAGAGGCTTGTTCCCTAGATCACTCTAGGTCCTATCAAGTTGACAATATTAACTATCATAAAGATCTTCTATTCCTTCCAGCTCATGGTTGTAGTAGGTGTTCTACTCTACCAAGGAGGTGGAGATGCTAAGTTTCAAACGGCTTTCTCATGCCTGTCAATGCTGTCAAGGAGAATACTAAGATGAAAGCCAGATTGTTTCACTTACTTCACCAACTGGAAGTAAGTACTTAATCCTCAGCTCTGGTGATGTCTCAGCAACCACCTCAAGTGATCTGAGCATCAGTTTTCAGCCAATAAGATGAGAATGTTTCCACAGCCTATACTGAAAGGGAAGAATCTGATTCTCTTTGATTAGCTTACTCATCACAGATACGCCCTCCCCAACCATCCTGGTGGGGTAGATGACTAGGAAAACATTGAGAACAAAACAAAATGAAACTATCAAATCATATCACACACTTATTTGTGAGACTTGATTTTGATATTTTTATATGAAGACTTGTAAATATGTATTTGTGCATGTCAGACATAGCCATATGTTTAGAAAAACCCTTACACACATTTCCCACATGTGCACTATGTGATTCTACTTGTATATGTATGTTCAAGGGTTTTAAATGGCAATCATGGAGGTAATTCTTATTTAAGACAGGAAGGCAAGTTTCCTGAATTGTAAGAGAAAATTAGAATACTTGGGTGCACAAATCCCTTCTATAGATCCAGGTATACACTACTTTCTAGCAGGCTAGCCTGGTGTAGGAGGGTCCTTATGTATTTCTGTTGCTTTTATTGGTTGAATAAAGAAACTGCCTTGGCCTTTTGATAGGGCAGCTCTTAGGTGGGCAGAGTAGACAGAATGGAAGGCTGGGAGAGAGAAGGCACTGGGACAGACACCATGCTTCTCCGGCCCAAGATGGACGTAGGTTAGAATCTTCCCGGTAAGACCACTACCTCATGGTGACTTACAGACTATTAGAAATGGGTTAAAATAATATGTAAGAGTTAGCCAATAAGAGGCTACAACTAATGGGCCAGACAGAGTTTAAATGAATACAGTTATGTGTAATTATTTCAGGTATAAATTAGCCGGGACCAAAAGCAGGCCTGCGGCTAGGAGCTGGGAGCCGGGGAATGCAGCCCCCACAGCCTGCTCCTCCTCATGCAACACTAGCCCTTCTGTATTTAAAAACACGCCTGGGTTACTTGTGTAGTTAGCAAGGAAGCCATAATTTGTAGGTCAGGTTGCCAGCTGCAGACTCATCTGGAAGCTCCTGGGAACTTCATTCAGTTACAGTAACATTTTACCTTCAGTTCTGAGAAAACCATGGAGCCCAAGAAGCAGGCCACCCGGCAACTCTTTCCTCTGCTTGCCAACTGAGTGTCTTCTCAGTATGAATGGCAAGTGAAACATGAAATGAATGCAGAACCCCTACATGGACTGAAATAGAAAAAGTACCTCACGCTGATGAGAAACAAAGAGATGTCCATTCCCCCAAGGAAACCCTGCTTGCAGGGAAAGGTAGAACCAGCCAGCCCTGCTTACTGCTTCAGAACTAAGTGCTAATTAGGACTGATTATCTTGGGCAAAATCTTCAAACAAAAATACTTATTCAAAGGAAATTGCTATCCTGTCTTGTATATATTATTTCATTCAAAAATATTATTAAGTATATTTATTACCAAGAGAAAGCATTAAGTAGTGCCAGATATTGGTAATCATTCATATTCCTCTACATTTTTTATCCTATGCCTTGGGACGTTAGATACATAAAGAGAACACTATTTTAATGGATACCTTTTGACATCTTTGGGTCCAAGTGGTGATAACTCATCCTTCGTATATCTTCTGACCTGGTCTACCCATTTAGTTTTATCTCCCTCCTTCCAAATAGCTTTCCTTAGCTTGGTCTTTGAAAAGAAAGTCAGTGAAAAGCTGTTTCACATCCCACTATTATAAGCTATCAGAAAGGTATCTAATTAACTAATATTTATTAAATTTCCCCAACTATTTATGTCTGGCTAGATACGACAGCTAGGTGTGTGTATTTGTGTGTGTGTATGTATGTGTGCATATGTGTATATGTGTGTGTGTACATTTGTGCATGTATGTTAGTGCATGTCAGGGGTGCTGCATGTGTATGTATACATAGGTATTAGTAGAATATAGCATTTTCTTTTAAAAGTTATAGATTAGTAATAAGAATAAAGCAGATGCTCATCAACTTTTACATTTTGTGGTAATTCAATATTAAAAATGTTTCCTTTATGTCTTAGTCAGTGTTCTATTTCTGTGAAGAGACACCATGACCAAAGTAACTATTATAAAAGAAAACATTTAACTGGGGGCATGCCTACAGTTTCAGAATGTCAGTCCATCATCATCATGACCTGAAGCATGGCAGCATATAGATAGACTCGGGAAAAGTAGTTGAGGACATGATTCACAGACAGAGAGAGAGAGAGACTTAGGGCTTGGAATGAGCTTTTGAAGCTTCAAAGTCCACCCCTAGTGACACACTTCTTCCAGCAAGGTCACACCTCCTAATCCTTCTAATCCCTTCAAACAGTGCCACTCCTTGATGACGAAGCCTTCAAATGTGTGAACCTATGGGGGCATTCTCACTCAAACCACCAGACTTCCTGTGATTCAAACTGATAAATCCAAACACTGTTCTGAAGAGAACAAGCATGTATTTGCTCACTCACTCTCTCCACAGCCCTGGAACACTTGATGGTCTGCCCGAGTCAGCAGCTGCAACACTTTCAGAGTCTGGAGATCAGTTGTGACAAAGAAAAATAAAAAGGCAGTGACAGGTAACCACAGAAAGGGCTGAGAAAGGTTTTTAGCAGTTCACAGGGAATGCCACCCACAGACAAGCACCCCAGAGTCATTTGGATTCAGCTGGGCTCTTCTAGGAATCATGTAACTATAACAGGCTCTAGTCATTCCTCCAGCCTCATCCCCTTCATTATAAAGTGGCTACTTCATGTAATTCTTATAGGGACTGTCTGGGGCAGTATAGGTCCTTTATCAACAAATCCATACCCAAGTTATTTAAGTTGATTTGTTTGTTTGCTTGCTTGCTTGCTTGTTTTTTGAAACCTCCTAAGCTCTATCTGCGTTTAAAAGCCTTATCTCAGCCTTTAAGCATCAGATATTTTTTTGAGATGAGAAGCTACATGCAATGGGCCAAAGAAGGAAACAGCAGGAAGCAGAGTAGGAAGAGCCCAGGGAACAATCCATCACAGAACTATGTTGTCTTAAAGTGAAGGTGCAGTTCTTTCAGAGCCTGGCTAATTTTAGAAAAGTAATAAATATTAATAAGCTTCGTTTATTCAATTGACTTCAGCCAACTACACGCAGGGAACCTAGGACGGAGAAAAACAAAACAAAACAAAAAATTAAATATTCTTCCCTTTCAGTTGAAACCATCATTAATAAACATTTGTGAAGGCCCCGTTACTCCCTGAAGACCAGAATTGTTAAGGATTTGGTGCCAGTCACTTGTTTTAATGAGCTGAATCCACTGAAGGAGACAGAGGAAATGAATAAAAGATTCCGTTTGTGCAAGTTAACATTGGGCAGAAACCTGATGTTGCTAAGGTTCTGAATGGAATGGAAATTACCACGCAGAAGAACAAAGGCATATAAAAGCCTTAGAGTTTCTTTGAAGATACTGCCAGCTCAGCTTTTTGGAGGAAAGAAATGCATTTCTTTGACACTGGGTTCACAGAAGTGAGTAATAGCAAAGGCAATAAAAGAAAAGCCTTTAAAGGAATCGCATCTTGGTTCTGCGACCACATTGTAAGTTTCTAGAGACCAGGATGTCAGGCTTCTTTCCCTATTCTGCTGCTGTGTCTGGAACAGGGCCGACAGCGAGGAAGGGCTCAACCATAACAGTGTCGCTCTTGATAAGGAAAGGAGGGGTGCTGAACAGTCTTTTAGGATGAATTTACATGGCCAATACTTTTTCCACAGGAGAGAAACGGAGGCAGAAAGAAGCCTTGTCTTTTTTACATTTTGCTTCCCAGAGACTGGGGAAGTGAAGTAGGTGAAGTACTTATTGCCCAATAAGAAAAGCAAAGGCAGCAGGATGGGCCACAGGGGCTACACTTCCGTTTCCGTGGTTACAGGGAAGCCCCGCCCCTCCTCTCCCTCCAGCGGGTGCCCTGTCAGGTCAGCAGGCAAAGGAGGGGAAAATAGAGCACCCTGTCCTAAAATGGGGTCAAGTTCCCAGGTGAGAAGGCGGGAGTCACCTGCCACCCAGTAGCTAGCACCCTGTTGAGCCCTTGACAGCTGTGGAGTTCATGGAGTGTCTGACTGTCCTTTCCTGACCGTATTCTTCATCCTTACTGAAATTCCTCCACACATCACAATTTAGCTGTTCCGAATATCTATCTTTGTAGACTTGTTGCTTTCCTTTCCTGCCTTAGGAAAGCAAACTATCCGAGATGTGGAATTTGAGATGTGTACACCTTGGATGTAGGCCTGTCTGGGAGTGATAGGGAGGTTTCTAGAGAAATATTTTAAATATTCTAAACTTATTTGGTGTCTACCACGACGCTCTCCTCTTCTTTTACGATGCTGTCAACCTCAGCACTCTCTTTCTTTCTTGGCATTTGGCTCAAAGCTCTGTTAATCTGCTTCATCTCCTCAAGAACCAGTTCTTGGAGTCATTTACTTTTTTCATTCTTTTTGTTTCTATTTCATTCATTTTTGCTCAAATTTTCACTATTTCTTGCCACCAACTGGGTTTGGATTTGGTTTGCTCTTATTTTCAACATTTTGAGCTATATTATTAAAACATGTATTTGTTGTTCTTTCTGATTTTTTAAAAGTATGGAACTTTGTGCTATAAATTTCCCTTGCAGAACTGCTTTCAGTGTGTTCCAGGAGTTTTTGTTGTGTTTTCATTTTCATTAAGTTCCAGGATTTCCTTTTTCTTTCTTGGTTGATTCTTTGACACATTTATCATTCATTAGAGAACTATTTAAGCTCCATGAGTTTGTGCATTTGCTAGAGATTTTTCTGCTGTCAACTATCCTCTTACATTCTTTTCATCACTCCTTAAGTGATGTTACCTGAACCTCAGAAGGGGTGATATAGATGTCACATTTAGGGCTCGATGTTAATAATCACTTTTCTTAGCACTTTGGGCCAGTTGTGAGTCTCAGCATAAGCTTTACCCACTACAACAGAAGCATCTCTGGCAAAGGCTGAGAGCAGCACTAATCTATGAGCATAAATACACATATCTGAAAGACTATTTAACACCATATGATTGTACAAAACAACAGCAGTAGATTTCTGCTGTGACCTATGACATCCCCAGCCTTGAGTTTCAATCAGGTTTAAATTACCAGGCACGGATTCCATCTAAGGAATGAGTTTTAAATCCAACTGGAAAATATTTGATTAACAGTCATGCCTCTATTGCTCCAGAGGGTACAGCATTAAATGTAGGTTATTATTGCAGCACGTAGGTCCCCTGCTGAGTAAGACCACAAGTAACCTTTGACAGTCTGCATATGACTTTCTAGTATCCTGGAATCTAGAAACCAGGGCAGAAGTGCCTAGCTCCTTTCTAGCTTGATTTCTCTTTTTCTTGTAACCAATGTGTGTGATATCTACAGTAACAGGGTCTTCTCATCTAGCGATGGCAATTGACAGCGGTGGTAAGAGCCTGTCTTGTTTGGGGGTCCTTGCTGACCAGCAGCTTATAAAGAAGTATTCATACCTCTCATTGGGACTTATGGTTAATAACCCATGCCTTCTAAGAGCAGCATTATTGAACCAGCAGATTATCTCCCTTCAAAGGCTTTTAAAATGTGTATCTTTAAATTGACTTACAGAATAGTAGATTTTTCATAGAGCTTTCTCATATGCCCTCTGGGTTAGCCCTTTCCCCACTCTATCCCCACCCTCCACCCCATTCTCAATAACTCTACTCCTACCATTCTCTCCTCGTATCTTACTATCATCTATATTCTACTATACCCCTTCCATTAAGGCATCCCCCTCAACAGTACCTTTCTAGCTTCCTGGCTGTCACAGGTTCTCCGAATTAAACATGCAACCATTAAATCCAAAGCTAAAGATTGTAAGAACATGCAGTGTTTTTCTTTCTGGGCCTAAATTACTTCACTTAGTATAATAGTTTCTAGTTTTCAAAATTTAGCTGAAAATTGCATGATTTAATTTTTCCTTATAGTGGAATAAGATTCCAATATATTCCAATACAGATATTTTTATATATGCATTACACTTTCATTGCCCATTCATCAGGAGCAGGCATATGGTATGGCAGCTAGTTTTAACTGACAGCTTAACACAGTCTAGAGTCACCTGCAAGTACATCTAAATAAAATATTTGTCTGTGGACAAATTGGCCTTTAGACAGACAAGACTCTAAGGGATTATCTAGATTGTGTTCACTGAGGACAGAAATCCCATCCACTTTGGGTGGCGACATTACCTAGGCAGAAGACTCCACATTGTCTGACAGTCAAGAAAGAAGGCTTAAAGGAAGTGTTTCTTAAATAATTGCTTTCTTTTCCTGCAGAGGTAATATAACAATCTGCCCCAGGTTCCTGCCACCTTGATTTCCTATGGTGGGAGATTGTGACCAGGAATCATGAACTAAAACAAAACATCTCTCCCCTCAGGCTGCATTTATTGGGGCATCTTGTCACTGCTGCAGGAAACGAGGCTAAGACATCTAGGCTGGTTCTGTTTCATAGCTATTGTGCAAAGGACAGCAATGAACTTGGTTGACCAAGTGTATCAGTGATATCTTTGGGTAGATTCCTAGAGTGGTTATAGCCAGATCATATGGAAGTTTCACTTACAGTTGACACTCCTCCCTTGATTTTCATAGTTGCTACAGTGGTCCCAACAACAGTGAATAAGGATTTTTCCCCTTTTGCTACATCCTGGTCAACATTTATTATCATTTGAATTCCTGATGATTGCCCTACTGACTAGGGTGAGATGAAATTCAAAGTAGTTTTTGTTTGCATTTGGCTGAAGGGTAATGAATTGGAGCATTAAGAAGAAAATATCTATTAGTCACATGTTTCTTCTTTTCAGAAGTCTCTTAAGATCTATAACATACTTTGAGAATTTTTGTTTGGTTTCTTGCTCATGAGTTTTCTCAAATTCTGTAAGCTGGTTCTTCACTCAATTAATGGTTTCCTTTGTTATACAGATTTTTAATTTCATGAGCTCCCACTGGTCAGTTGTTGACTTTATTTTCTGAGGGGCCCATGTTCATTTACACAGTTCTTAACTATGCTATATCCTGGAGCTTGTACTCTACTTTTTCTTCTAGAAGTTTCAGGTGTTGTGTTTCAGTCCTTGCTCCATTTAGAGTTGAGCTCTGTTCAGGTGGAGAAACAGATCTTTTTTCATTTCTTTATGTGTAGACATTTAGTTTTCTCAATAGTTATTTTGAAGATGTATTTACTCCACTGTGTATTTTTCCAACCTGTGAGTATGGGAGGTCTTTCCAACTTCTAGTGTCTTCCTCATATATTTTTCTATAGTTTTGAAAAAAATAGCAAAGTTCTCACTATAAAGACTTTAATTTCTCTCATTTACGTTTATCCTAAGATATTTTTGAGGCTCTTGCAAGTAGAATTATTTTATTTCATTTTATTTTTTGAGATTGAGCCTCTCTATGTATCCCTGACTCTCCTAGAATTCTCTGTGTAGAATAGGCTGGCCTTGAAATCACATAGATCTGCCTGGTTCTGCCTCCCAAGTACTAGGATTAAAGTCCTGAGCCACTATGCCTGGCTTATGTACCAGTTTTCGAACGAATGCCATGTGTTGTAGTTAATATGTAATACTTTTTAAAATAAATTGTCTACACCTTATTTATCTCTCAGCATATATAATTCTAATTTCTCTCCTCACTTCATGAAGAATTTATAATCTTTGAAGGCATATATTGCCTATAAAATGCCTTTTAATTGATGATAAGTAAGTTAATATTATAATTTCAACAGGTAATGATAAAGGGCAAAAATTTTAAAGATACTTGTGAAGGAAGAGCAAGGCAAACTTTATGCTCAGAGAAATCACTGTGAGGGGGACAATCTACCATGGTGGGGCTCTGAGGTGAGGAGGGAGAACAGCCTCTACTCAACTACGGCAACAGAAAAGGAGAATTTATAACCAAAGAATGGAGCAGATGTCCATGGTGAAATGTCCTCAGGTTCTTAGATCAGGATTCTGGTTAATAGCTCCAGGATTCTTGCTCAAGATGCTCCAGGCTGAGCAGACACCCTTGGAAGGTGACGGGAAGGTTGGGGGATTGTGATGAAACTGATAGAGAACACTTGAGTACCTGCACAGTCCAAAGCAAAGCAAGCTCTAGTTTAAAGGGGGAGCCCAAAAAAACCTCATCAAAGTAGGTCAAGAAAAGAGATTATCAGTAGCCAGAAAGACAGGGCTTAGTGAGACTTCTAAAAGCACATGTGGAGAGTTAGACGCATATGTGACACCATTTGCTATGGCATGTTTATAATATAACTGTTAGCATGTGCTTCTTTGATATGTGCTGTTCTTTAATATTTAGGAAACTGAAGTCAAAGAGATTTTTCGTGTATGTTGGAGGGGAGTTTCTTTCTGTTTGTATCATAAAAACTGTCTTTCCAATATTGATTTCTTTTTTTCAGAGAAAGCATATACCATATCCTGAACTGTAGCAGGTCACACACGTCAACAACTCAGGGTCGATCAAGAAGAAAATTTATGTTGTATGAATGGTGTTGTCAAAGCCACTGAAAGTCGTGGAGGGAAAAAGGCCCAATGATTCTAGAAGTTGCACCCCCAGGGCATCTTGCCAGAATGAATTTCACCTGAAAGACTGAGTGCTGTGATACAGGAAACACATTAGTTAGGGATGCCAACTAATTCATCCCATGGAGAGGTTGTTAACTGTGATTGACAGCTGAGCTTCTTTGCAGTGGACTGAGACTTAATGCCCAGAACTCTCAACAGGGGGCACAGGAGCAGGGGGATCCGCTGCCCTCTTCTGGATTCCTCAGGCAACCACCCTTACCCATGTACAGACCACAGACACACACATAAAGACAAAGATACATCAGACAGACAGACACACCCACACACATGCAGTACATAAACCCTTTTCTAAAAGACTTTTAAGAATTACTTGTGATGATTTGTTTCTTCCCACTGACTAAATGCATCAAAGATATTGTAAAGTCCTTTGGAACCTTCATTAATAAATACTGTCCTTGATCATCTTTTCCTCTGATTTCTTTAGTAACAGCAAAAGGAAATTGACTGGAGAGATTTAGAGAAACAATCTGATACCCAACCAAGGGGCTCCACAGTTTTTTTTTTCTACAGTTTCTGGAAAATTAATGCAACAATTTACCAAAGCCATAAACTCAGTAAGAATTTGCAGAAGAGCAACCATAAAAATGTGTTTTAAAACAAGAATTGAGTTAACAGAATATTGAACACATCAGTTTGTAGAAAAGATTTTCTACTCTGAATAAATATGTGTTGATTACCTAACTGAATACATTGGCCAAACAGTGATAGGAGAGAATAAGAAAATTAAGTTTGGAGATGCCACCCTAGGACAAATCCACCAAAAATAAATCAAACGTATTCTATAACGTTTGACCAAAAATACAGGCATGAGAGTTCAGACATTAATTTCTTATTTATTAACATTACTAAAATTACTATAAATGCTAGAAAGAAAACACCCCAAATAAACTTTTCTGTGATCCAGAAATTTCTAAAAATCAAATGTTCCATTGTTTTTTCCCCCTGAGAACATTTGATTTTTGTTTTTGTTTTCTTTGTAAAATAAAATATTGTTATTTAGACCAGGCTAACCCGATCCCTAAGGTCACTGACATGTGCCACTGCTTACAACTTTGATTTTGTTTTTGTTAGCTGAAAAGAAAGTGCCCAAGGAATAACCTACTAGCATGTACCACACAGAAAGTAAACAAGAACAGGCGATCGACAGTTTAACAAAAATTGTAGGAACATAATAGTACTTTGAGTTTGTTATGAGTATTTTAATATAAGATTAATAACTATGGAGATGTATACATAAAAGTAAAAATAAATGAATATTAGGAAATACAAGTTAATATAACATAGAAAATAGATTTTTGAATTAATCCTTAAATTATTGAAGACACATCACTCCTGCTGTATAGTCAGACACGTTACACTATGAAGTTGTAACTCTGGGGACTCCTGCTTATAAATACAGACAACTATAAATCTTCATTGAATAACAACAAAGCAGATGATGAGACACACAGTTCACTCCATGGGGGACTAATATTGTTTGCTTTATCTTACATGAAAATGTTAGCTTTTAAGCCTTCAATATGTGTGCTACTATCTGAAAACCCACAGAGGTTAGGTATGAAGTAAAAGACTAGTAGAGAGCAGAGATTCTCCCAAAGAGGGAGAAATAGGTTATATACTTATGGAGGGACAAAGAAAAAGTAGAACCAGAGGATTAAATAAGGAGAGGGTTAGAAGAAAAGAGTAAAGGAGGGACTACAGAGAGGCACAACTAACACTAAAGGACATTTAAAAACAATACGGAAACCTACCAATATAGAAACACCCTAACGTGTGTGTGTGTGTGTGTGTGTGTGTGTGTGTAAAAGAAATCTAAATGGAACCACCAAATAACAGGAGAGAGAATGCTCTAACTAGACACCTTCTGTTACCAAGTTAAATAAACCTCCAGAGTCAAATATGACTTTCATCTTGTGGGGTCTTTGGTACAAGGGAAACTCCCAAATATCATATGTAATTGTCAAAGCCATCCATTACTCTCTGCAACCTAATGTTAAGATCCTATTGCTGAAGGCAATACTTCCATATGTCATCGAACACAAGGAAGAAAAGCTGGTACTAATTAGAAGCTTTATTCCTATTGACTAGCATTCGTGGTATTGGAATGTCCTCTGCATGCTGCCAGAGGAGAAAGGCAATCGCAAATATTTTCCAGCTACAAACCCTAGTCACCTGTAACAACAAGTTGCCTGTGAGACATATTGGTGCAATATTGGCACTAAAGTTATGGGATTAACAACTATTTTTTTTCATTGGACTTAAAGTTCACTCCATGAGATCAAACCTATACCTGACACCGCTAAAGTGGCAAAAAAAAATATGTGAGACTAGATAGGTTATGGGACTAGGGGAAAACCTACTGCTATTTTTCTGCTAAAGAACATAGCAACGAAATGACTCCTAATGACTCCTATGAATATTGCTATATTCATAGATTAATGCCATGTTCATCCCACATTAGTGAAGCCTCTTCTTTTTTTATTGTTAAAAGAAAAATTTACATTTACTCCCCTTGTTCCCGGTCCTCCCGCTCCCCCACTACACCACCACCCTCCCCCTGCTT
>JAQHUG010001781.1:0-15965 GCA_028555095.1 Dicrostonyx torquatus
AAGGGAGCTGGGATATGAACTGCAACACCAGTAGTTACTCCTTAACAGACAGGGCCCACAGCTCCTAGCTCTGCAGGTTGAGAAAGGTGGGAGAGGGACACCCTGCAAACAGGTGGGAGAGACAACAGATCTAGGGGAGGGGGGGGGGAGTTCCCTGCTGGCTGCTGAAGTAGGCAGTGGATGAGTGAGGGAGTTTTTCCTAAGTGACACAGTCACCATGACAGACAAACCTCCTGAGAGATGACTGCAACCAATGTATTGACAAAAAATTCAGAGGCCTTACCCCCCCCCCCGTTCTTCCTGCAGCCCTTCAAACCACACAGCACCCAGCTCTTCCAGAGAGATGCTGGAGCTGCCTGCTCCTCTGAACTGAAGCCAGCATGGAGGGAAAACAGAAGATTCTTTGAGAAATCTATCCTCCCTACTTTAAGCACAGCAAAATCTCGAGCACCCAGAGGCAGAAGAATAGTTCATGTTTCTATTCCCCTGAACCTCAGGTTTCTGCAAAACCAAGAGTCCGGCTCACACCTGAGCCCTGCTTCAACTCTCCCCTAGAAACCTGCACAGGAAGATAAACCTGCCATCCAAGCTGCAGCCAGATTTGTTGAAAAGCAGTAAAGTGAGCGGGGAGATGGGGTGATTTTTTTTATTCCTTTTTAAAGGGATACTTGGGGATGGGGGAGACAGTTGCTAACAGTCCTTAGGACAAGCAGGTACCCACCCTGCTGTGTTGTAGATCCTGTTTTCTTGTGTTCACTGAACTAAGGTCCTGGGGAGAGTGGACTAAGATTTTTAACAGTCCACACAGTGCAAGCCCTTCTCAGACACGGACCTACGCCACAGCACCCTATCCCGAATGCCACCGGGGAGGTGCCACTCCACCATACAATGGCTGGGCAATCTAGCTGGAGCTATCTCAGTCGATTGATTCCCTCCTTGCACCAGCTTCTCCACCTCTATCCCCAAATGGCCCATCCATTTCTGCAAATAAGCCAAGGCTTCCCAGGCTTGCCAACTCCCCCAGGGACCCAGGCAAAGCCTGTCTCTGCCACTCCAGGGTCCAGATGGAAGGCCTAGACTTCTTGGAGAAGAGGGACAGAAGAGTGCCCTCTAAACTAGGCAGATTACCTAAAGAAGCCTGCTTACCTTCTTATGTAACCTGATGTGCAAGAACGGGATCCCAAGGGGATCCGGGACTACCCCGTGGTTCCCTCCTAACTCAGCCAGAGCCCGCGGCAATGGTCCTGAGTAAAGGAAGCCCTGTTGGTTAGATACGTTTCCCAATACCCTCCTCCCGGTCCTGCGGAGCTTTGGAAGAGACTGGGGCGCGACCTGTCAGTTGGTCTGGGGCGTACATGTCGCCCTCGAGTTCCCCCGCAGTCCCCACGACAGTTTTCTCCCGCTCACCCCGTCCTCTCCACCGTCGGTGCACAGCACCTCCCTGCACGCGCACTAGGGGAGGAGAGCGGGGCGGGAGCGCCCCGCTGTCCTGGCCGCAGACAGGACTGTCCGGCCCAGCCCGGGAAGCCACGGGTGGACAGCGGTTGCAGCTTTCCCGTAGAGAGCTCAGGGCCTCGGGTAGGTGGGAGCCCCCAGCGGTAGCTACTACGACGGTGGCTGCCCCAGGTACCCGCGGCGGCGCGCCCCGCCTACACCCCACCGCCCCACCCCCCCGGGCACCCACCGTGCAGAAGCCGCTGGCGGAGGCGGCGCCCCCGGGCCCAGAACCCGGCTGCAGGCGCCGTGCCCACTCCGCGCCGCTGCCGCCCGCTGCCCAGGCCCGTCCCGGCCCGGGAGCCGCCGCGGCGCCAGCCCCGCCGCCGCCGCCGCTGCAGCCTCTGCCGCCGCCAGCGCCCCCCGTCGCGGTCGCCGAGCGTCCCTCCCGCAGGCTGTGGCGGGCGGCGGGACGGGTTGCATCAGCCCCGGCTATATAGCGGGCCCTGAGTCGCGGCGGGGAGGGGTCGGGAATGCGGAACCGGCCGAGCTGCCAGCTCCACACGTCAGAGGGGGGACGGAGAGGAAGAGAAGGAGGGGACGGGGAGGAGGGGGTGTGGATCGCGCGCTTCACACCCACTGACCTTCACCTCCCCCGCCGCCGGCGCCCTCCTCCCGCCGCTGCTCGCGCTCCTCCGCCTGCCGGGCCGCCCGGGGCCCTGCCATGCTCGTCCTGGCAGCATCACGGTCCCGCGGCGCGCCCCGACCGCGGCTCCCGACCGCGCGAGGCAGCAGGACCCGGCGAGCGGTTATGTAAGCGCATCCCCTGCTCGGCCGCGCGGCCGCCACCCCCGAGGCGCTGAGCAGCCAGGGAGGCAGCAATGCAAAGGCCGCGGCCGGACGAGCGGAGAACCCCTTCCAGCTCAGCCCTCGCTGAACCATCGTCCTCCGTCCGGTGCGCTCTCCTCCCTCCCCCGCCTCAAACCCAGAGCGAGGTGACGTTCCGCGTAGTGATGTCTTCGGACGCTGCGGGATCTCGCAAGCCTGTTTTGTTTTTCCGTGCAGGAGCATGGGCGGGGAGATTAAGGCGTTTGGGAGCCTCTGTCCCTACTCCACTGTTCACCAAAGCACCCTGAGGTCCTGAAGTCATGCTGTGAGTGGACAGAGACCCAGACTGGAGCTGCAGTTTGAGGCCATTGTGGTGTCAGTGGCTGGTCCAATTTGACCCAGGACTCTTTGCCCAATCCTACAGGCTTTTGCCTTCCTTTAATAGGATGCAGCAGTGAGCCGACCTGACTTCTCTGCAAGACCTCCAACAGCCTTCTTCCTCTAGGGCTCTCAGGACTGGCTTCCACGCCCTCGTCCCAACCTCCTACGGAGGCAGATGGTAAAGGACATTCCAGAGAAAACATGACAGTCCTTCGAAGGCTGGTACACAGAGCCCTTTGGGCAGAAACACGTGGCACCTGAGAGCTATATTACTTTCATCCCAGGTCTTCAAACCCTTGAATGACCAGTCAGTTCCTCCCCTCCCCGCCCCCTTTCTGCTTAAGCCAGAGAGAGGTGACAATGTTGACACTCAGTGACCTTCAGGCTCCTTTTCAGAGAGATGGCAAGTCATCACCCATAGAAGAAAGGAAGTGAAAGAAAAAGCTCAGAGAGTACAGATGACCAGAGTGAAAGACTTCAACACCAGTGAGCCTAGCCGGACAAGCACATCTCCACGTGCTTGCCTGCCTGCTGGGAGGTGTCATTCTCCATGCTTCCCTTATGTCTTCCCACAGGGGCAAAACAGGCTGAATAAGAAGAGACCATCCAATGACATCGCCTGTCCATCCTCACAGTCACCATCAGCAACCTCCCTCAAAACACTGGTGCAAGAAAAAAGAAAGTAGGACCTCTAGAAGAACACACTCTGCCAACTCAGTATCAATGGGATAGTCTCGTAGAAGAACCTGACTCTCCATCCCAGAAAAGCCAGCAACACCTTTACCAGGGCACAAGAATCAAAGCTGGAGACTGTGAAAATGGCTTACATGATGCTTCTCCCCCAAGATGAGGGTCTGGACATTTATGTGAAAGAAAACATTGAACACAGGAAGCATTACTTTATGTATCCTCTGTTGGGACTTTGAAAAAGCTAAACTGATCTCTGTGCAGGGACTAATAATTAACATGTGTGGTCAAAGTTGGTCCTCTCCAGGGCGTACTTTGGATGGTGGCTGGGCGACTGGTGGTACTACTGAGCCTTTACTTCCTACACAAATTAAATATTAAATATGTTATAGGGAAGGCACTAGGGAGGCCACTAAGAAGTCTATTCCCTCTCATCTCCCATAATATCCATTTAGGCTCCCCCTTTCTGATACAGATGTTCTCCAGTTTTATGTGCACATACATCTCAAGACCTGTCTTCCAGTCATACTGTTTCCTACCAGACCCCTCTAGGCAGCCATTGCCTCTGGGAGAGACCGAGAGGGAAAGGCCACAGCTGGCTCCTCTGTGCAGACTTGCAGTCTCCTGATGGAACTGATCTACCTCAGGCTCCTAGGGAAACAATGGTCTAGCCTAAAGCAATCTGAATTTAGGTGTCTTGTCTCCTGCTACAAAAAAGAGAAAGAAAGAAAGAAAGAAAGAAAGAAAGAAAGAAAGAAAGAAAGAAAAAGAAAGAAAGAAAAAAAGTCCTGATTAAGATATCTACACAGTCATGGCTAGTGAGCTGATTCAAAGACAGTCACATAGCCCAGACCAAAGGGATGAGACGAGGAGTTTTCTCAGTTGGCTGGGAAGACAGACTACCAGAAGCTGACCTGAAATTCATAGGTGCCACCTCAGCAAAGGAGTTTACTGGGAATAATATTAATGCAAAGAACAGTAGAGGGAAGTCAAGCCACCAAAGAGGGAGTGACAATGGAATGCCCATGGCACCTGGTCCCTACTTCCTGCCAGGCCTGCTTTTCTCCCTATCCCTGGAGATTTCATTTAGGGATCTGTGAACTGTGGCTTGTCCAAAGCAGCTTGGGCTTAGATCTCCTAATATTTGCTACTGAAGTCCTCATTGAGGGAGCAATGTGTTGAAGTGGGGATAAAGCCCATTTAGTGGAGTGCTCTCCTGGCATGGTCCCTAGCACCAGCATACACTCGGCTGGTGAAGCAGACCTAGAAACTCAGTGTTTGGGTGGTAAGGGCAGGAGGATCTGGAGTTCAGCTACATCATGAGCTTCAGGTCAGCCTAGTATCCGTGAGACCCTAGTTAAATAAATAAATATACGTTGGCTGTCATATCTCTTATTTGGACTAGCCTGTCTTAAAGGTTAATGGACATTGATAAATCCCAAACTCTTTGCCAAGGAAAAAGTGAATTGATGAGGTAAACCAGTTCCCCGGAAGTGTCCCTCAGCGTCAAAAGAGGAAGCGATAGTTCTGACTAACCAATCTTTCAGCTCACAGTCACACTCAGTATTTACTGAAAATCTATTGTACGCCTGTGACCTCTGACGTGCACAAAGACGCGGCTCCTCACCTGTCCCCACCTCCCAAGGAAAAAACGAGTTAAAAGCAAAAGAATAAGCCGCAAGGTCAAGTGTAGCTGAGAGGTAATTACGTGACCTGAGCCATAGGCACTGCAGGAGTCCAGGCAGGATTCCTGCATCCGTCTCCATTCCAGCTGCTGATGCTGTGGCAAACAAGCCTGAGCTCTCTGTAGAGCCTTTACAATGGACACGAAGTCTCTGAGTAGGTTATTTGGGAGCTGCTCTTCCAGAGGACCCGTGTTCAATTCCCACGGTGGCTCCCAACTGTCTGTAACTCCAGTTCCAGGGGATCTGGCACCCTCACACAGACACACATGTAGGCAACACATCAATGCACATAAAATTAATAAACCATTCAAATATCATTGGAGGCAGATAGAGGGCAGCTGCTGTGATCATTTCCTATCATGTGACAGGAGTTTGGCCTAGAAAGGAACCAATGAGAACAAAGTTCAGACATACAAGAAGGGAACTAGCCATGAGTTCGTCTTTGAATCACTGAGTCTAACACGTCACATGAACATGCTGGATAAGTCTTTAGACACTGCAATGGTGGAGTCGGCCTCCTCTTCCTCTCTTGAGGAGACGGCTTGAGTCAGGTTTTCTGACACTAAAAGAATGCTGAAGAATACATACAGGAGATAGCCAAAGTGAAGTGTTTTAAGGAATGCTGAAATTGGCTCCAGGGAATTTTATGTTTCTATTATTGCTCATCCATCAAATGCCACTCAACCTCCGAGAGACTAAATACAGAACTGTAGAAACTGCTTTCTCATGGTTCACAGTTGGGCTAGTCATTTAAATAATTTAGTCAGACAACCTCATTTGAATATCTGCTCGGTGCAAAGCGAAGTAAAAAGGAAATATCATTACTTCCTGCCCACAAAGAATGACAGTCTGTAGACTAGGAGTGTGAGTCGGGTGCTTGCCTACCACATACAAAGCCCTGGACTCAATCCCCAGCATCACAGAAACCAGATATGCTGGCCTACCTGTAAATCCAACACTCAGAGATCGAGACAGGAGGATAAGGAATTCAAAGTCAATCTGTCATATAACAAGTCGGAGGTCAACTTGGCCTATAAGGGACACGATCTCAAAACTAAATAAATTAATTTAATTAATAAAACAAAACGAACCCACACAAACAAAACAAGCAAATAAAAACCAACCTCAAGGTCCAAGAAGATGAATACTATTCATGGAATTGAGGCAAAAAATGATTGTCACCCAAGGAAAACCTGATACATTCTGCTCCCAGAATGGAAGTGGATACATAAGATTGTATGTAGACTCTCCGAACTCTACTAGACCAAAAATGATGTTTCCGTCATGTTAAATTTCAAACCACGAGTTATTAACGAATAAGTACTGACTATATAAGTGAACGAATTAACAGACTCTGGATAGGACCCAGTCTTGGGGCACAATGATCATTCAGCATGAGGCAAATAAGAAAAGGCATACAAGTTGCAAACAGTGGCACATACCTGCTATCCTAGCACTCAGGAGGCTGAGGCAGGAGGATTGTGAGTTTAAATCGGTTTGCAATACCTGTTGAATTCAAAGCCAGCATGGGCTACGTACTAAGACTTTGTCTCAAAAATAAGCAAAAAAAAAAAAAAAGTAAGGACGGGAGGGAAGAAGGGAGAGAGGAAGAAAGGAAGAGAATTGAGTACAGCACAGAAATACGATCTGAGATGAGCTTGGTGCATTTGCCTAGATCTGGAGGGCACATTACAATCTTAGAGATGGGCAGGGAAGAAACACCAGGTTTTTTTGTTTGTTTGTTTGTTTGTTTTGTTTTTTGGTTTTTCGAGACAGGGTTTCTCTATAGCTTTGGAGCCTGTCCTGGAACCAGCTCTTGTAGACCAGGCTGGCCTTGAACTCACAAAGATCCGCCTGCCTCTGCCTCCCGAGTGCTGGGGTTAAAGGCGTGCGCCACCACCACCACCCCCCCGGCTTCTTTTTTGGTTCAGTTATTTTTATAAGAGGAGGTTTAATGATGTTTCCACTTAGCCCCACACAATGCTGCTTCTAGAGGTACTAGAGACTCTCCCACTTCTTTATTTATCTCTTCTTCCCACTCCAAGGAAATAGGAAGATTGATCAAACTTTAACATAAGCAGTCTGGACCAAGTACTGGACACGGTGGTTCATCCCTGTAGTCCTAGCACTCAGGCAGTAGAGTCAAGAGGATAAGGAGTTCAAGGCCAGCCTCAGTCACATACTTACTGAGTTAGAGGCCAACCTGGACCACCTGAGCCCCCTGCCCCCTTTAAAAAAAAAAAAAAAAACAGCCAGACCTTACTTTCCTCATTGTAAGATGAGGATATAGAGCCACACCCATATTCGCCACGTGCCGAGAACTCAACAAGTTTTGCTGCTTCCCTGAACACTATCACCGTCTTGTTACTTTTCTTGTTCTTGATGAAATATGCTGACAAAAGCAATTTCGGAGAGACAAGAGTTTATACTGCCTCACAGACCAAGGCTACATACAGTCCATCATGATGGGCAAGTCGAGGCAGCGGGAACTTGTAGCATCTGGTCACATGACAACAACTGTCAAGAGGAAGAAAGTAAAGAATGCTGGTTCTCAGTTCACGGTTTCTTTTTTGCACAGCCCAGGGTCTCAGCCCAGGTAAGGGTGCCACCCACTGTGAGTGAGTCTTCCAAACTCAACCTAACGAATACTGGGCTGCAGGCATGTCCAAGGGCCCATCTCATTATGTTGACAACTGAGGTGAGCCATCACAATCGTCATCCGATTATAACCATCAATGTGATGTTTCATCCAACACAGACCCTGTTGCTGTGTAGGCTTCTCAGATTGGTCAGACGCACCGTGACTCCTCCCTCTCCTGCACCGAATAGTTCTTCCCTTCCAACATCTGATCATCTTTTAAACTCTGTTCCTTATCTCATATGTGAACAAAATAAATAAATAAAAAGGAAAAGAAAACATGATTGCTCCTGGCTTTGGTGGAGCAGGTTTATTGCAGACATGTGGACGAGCACAGTCAGAGGAAGAGACACCTGGAAGAGCCAGGCCATGTGGGGAGACAGAGTGGGGAAGGAGAGGGTGAGAACCGGATGCCGCAGCCAGGAGGTACAAAGGCACAAAGAAAGTGGGTAACCAAGATGGCTGGATTATATAGAAAGAGCAGCCCAGACCCCTGGGCTGGAGAGTTCAGGGTAGAGGGCAGGGTATGCCAGCCAATAGATCCCTCTAACAAGTAGGGACTGAAGGATGCAGGGGAAACCTGGCATCAGGGGCCACTTTGATATGTTAAATAGGGACCTCAGCCGGTTTGATACCTAACTACATGCACTGCCACTTCCAACTGTTTAGACCCTCCCTAGAAGTGAGGACAATATCTTTTTCTTTCTTTCTTTTCTTTTTTTTTTTGCTGTTTGTTTTTGTTTTCAAGACAGGATTCCTCTATGTAGCCCTGGCTATCCTGGAAGTGGAACTCACTCTTTAGGTCAGGCTAGCCTTAAACTCAGAGTTCTGCCTGCCTCTGCCTCCTAAATTTTGGGATTAAAGGTGTGTGTTGCCATCACCAGGCTAAAGGTGATGGACTGCACTTCTGACTAGCACTTGACAGACATTTAAATAAAAATGGGCAGGGCCTACAAGATAATTTATTTTGAATTCTTGCTGAGGTAGAAGGTAGTCTCGGTTCTAGCTTTCAAGAATCTTCACAGGCTGAGCAGTGGTGGTGCCCACCTTTAATCCCAGCACTCGGGAGGCAGAGGCAGGCGGATCTCTGTGAGTTTGAGACCAGCCTGGTCTACAGAGCTAGTGCCAGGATAGGCTCCAAAGTTACACAGAAACCCTGTCTTGAAAAAAAAAAAAAAACAAACCTTTACGGGGCAGGTGTGGAGCAGAAACGGAATTATCAGTCATACAGAGCATACCACCTAGCCTGTGAGGAAAGTACTGTATTTCATGGAGGAGGAAATTAAACCCACACCGATGACACAGATCTAGCCGAACAAAAGTTATGGTGGGAATAATTCTGGGTAACTCTTGTTCCTTTTTCTGCTGCATGTCTTAAAACAACCATCGATAAAAAGTTATTTCAGTAAATGTTTGTGGAAGGGGGGGACGCCCCCCAGGTTTTCTGAGCTAGGTGACATTTCCTCCAACACTCATCAGTCTTGGTGTGGTGGAGAGGAGTGTGGGAAGGCGCTCCAGGGGCAGAGACTGGGTTAGTGTGTGTGGGCTCTGGTGGGGGAGGGGCGGGATTGCCACTTCGAGGAAGGCTCTTCCTCTCCAGGCAAGGGAGCCAGGTTTGACGCCTGGGTTTTCTAAGCACACTGCCCCAAGTCAGCCCCTGTGTGGTTTCCAGAACAACACTCCTCCGGCTGAGGTGAGGGAGTCCACTACCTTGGGGTCCTAGAGGAAGTGTGTCCTCGGAGACAGCAAAAGCCTCTGACATGGGGTACCTGGAGTATCTGCTGTTGGAAAGGAGTGCACTACTCTAAGAGGCCGCCTCTCTGGCAGGCCTCAAGGATGTCACACAAGAGAGCCCCGCCCCCTTAGGGAGGTCTGGGGACAAGGGCCTCTTTGGTACCCAGGCTGGTTTCATGCCCACAATTCCTGTGTCCTCCCACCTGGCCTGTGGCCAGCCTTCCTCTATCTCCTGCACATACCTTCTTAATCCTCCCCTTCCTCCTTGGAAAAGCCTGCCTTCCCTTACAAATACTTCCTCAAATGTCGGCTTGTTATTTTTACATTTACCCCTTGAAGGTTTTCTCCCAGAGAGCTCGGGCTGAAGGCGGGTTTCAGACCACAGGCTCTGGTTTTATTAATCCCTTCATCGCATGGCTGTACATTCTGCAAATGCTTGATTGGGTACACGAGCAAGGTCATTATTGTCAGAAATCGATGAACAAGGCCAGCCTCGTTGTTAGGTGAATAGATAATTAGCCAATTAACTAAATCATTACAAGAGCGCCCGGGAGAATTAAGAAGTGTCACAAGACAGAAAAGCCGCTGCGACCAACTTCTCCCATTATCAGAAATTGTTCTCCAGCCGTGCTTGGTAGCACACACCTAAAACCCTAGGACTCGGGAGCCCAACAGGGCCATCAAGAACTTGAAGCCAGCCTGGACTCTAAAGTAAGTTCCACCACACCCTGGGCTACATAAAGGAATCTTAGCTAAACATAAAACCAAACCAGTCATTCTTATTGAAACCAGCATGGCGTCCCAAGGCTATCCCTCACTGGGCATGGTTAAGAGCCTTTGAACCAAACCTTCTCTGGGAGCTTTGTCCTTTTCCTTCCTCCCATGGTTCAAAGTCTCCATGCTGCAGAACATCTCTACAGACCCTGTGGCCCAGTCATGATTCTTCCAGATCTGCTGCCACCTTAGTGTCTCAGACCATGTTTGCACTTTTTAACGAATACCCTCATCTTTTAAGACTATTAGTGGATAATGTGAAACAGTTGAGCATGGCAGGAAATGTTGGGCCTCATAAGGCCCGAGCGTGAGGCCCAGTGTAATTTCCTGAGCCTAGCTCGAGTTTGGAGACCTGTCTTTGGCCATGACTTCCGCATACGTTACGAGTGACGCATCACAGCCCCATCTAAACCGGCCTCTGCCCAACCACCGCTAACGTGGCAGAATATTATTGGCCCTTATTCCTTACTCCACCTCAACCCATCACAAGCTTCCCACCCCCTACTTCAGCCCTATATAAGTTCCTGCCTGCCACAATAAAATGAGGTCCTGCTTCGACAGACTCCCCACTCAGTGTGTGTGTGTGTTTCTCCCTGGTGGCCAGTGGGGAGGTCTGGTTCACCATCCCACTCAGCCCCAGGGAAAAGTCTGGCAGGTCCGGCTCTGCCCCCGCCCCTTCTGCCAGAGAACCAAGCAAGAAAATGGGTGGATTCTGTAGCCAGACTATCCATTTGCAAGACTCTCTGAAGCATAGAAGTTGTGTGGCCTTTGGCAAGTTATATGCACTCTGTATTCAACTCCCCCTCCCCTGCCATTAATAGGTCTATTTAATAATGCCCACATTATTGTATTATAAACCTGTGAGGAGTTACTGCCCATTTGGAAACGAGGCTCATTGTATAGTAAGGGCTGGAGGCAGCTGTAGGATGTGCTTTTTGAACCTCCACAGCAATGTGCTATCTAGCCACTCAGAATCAGCCACTCTCAGGATGATGGGGGGGAGGGGCTGGAACATCTATCAAAGGGACCAGTCACTGACAGCAATAAAGGATGCTCCAGAGGTAAAGAGGCACAGAAGGAAGACGGTTCTCTAAACCCACAGCTCAGACAGTAAGAAAGGAGCACAGAGGCTTGTGAGCAGGGTTTGCCTATCCATCACTTCTCATGTGGCTCTCAATGATGGGCATTTTCTATGCTTCTTTCCGGTCTTCAATGATGGAGGATAATATTCTTAGGATAGTGGCATTGAACTGATTTTGGCCTTAGGGATTCCATATTTATACTCTTCCTAATTTTCCCTCTAAGGGAACTAAGGCTCATGAAAGCCATGTATCACAGACAGCATGGGATGGTGGAAAGATCGGACCGTGCTGGAGTCAGACCCTAGGCTCGCAACCCAACCTGGCTCCCAGACTCAGTTACTTCTCCAGGGAAAACGAGGGGTAACCCTTACTCACTGGGTCACCGTGACTACCAGGCTGACCATGTGTGTATGCACCTGACCCAAGGCCTGCATGGAGTTTATGAAGACTCAATGAGGATATTTCCAGGTGCTCTTCTTCACTGGGCAATGGGAGAAAAAGGCAGGGGAGGGGCTGGAAAGACGACTCAGGGGTTCAGAGCAATTGCTACTTCTCAGAGGACCAGGATTCGGGTCCTAGAACCCCCTTGGTGGCTCACAACCCTCTGTAACTCCAGTTCTAGGAGATACAACACCCTCTTTTCACCTCTATGGGCACTGCACACACGTAGAGCACAGATACACATGCAGGCAAAATACCCATACATATGAAATAAAAAAAATATAATAAATTTAAGCAACAACAGGGCTCTAAAGATAGAACTACCAGATGGTCCTTCAGTGCCATGAATATTAATTGCCCAATTAAGATCCATTAAATCTATTTGGGAAGCCAGTAAGAGTACCAGGAGCAAAAGGGTTAATGTCCATGTATAAATTTTTAGTTTCTGGTTCTTGATGGCACTTGGGACAGGGCTTCTCAGAGAAGCCCAGCCCCTGCCTAGCAGCATGGCCTAGCAGCATGCTCTCCAGGGCTAAGTTCCCCATGGGAAGTCTCTCTGCCAACATACTTCCACTGTGAGGGTGAACCGTTAAGGTAAAGCTCACTTCTAGGCCTACAGCTTGCCTCTCAGTCTTCTCTGAAAACAAATGTGGTTGAGTCCACAAGTGCCACTGCTGGTCTGGACCTCAGGCCATATAACAGGGACAGTGTCCCCTTCTCCCTATCTCAAGTCAAGGTGGCAATGCATTCAAGAGCATCTAAGATTCAGTTGTGCCATCATCTGGGGTGATGTTGACTCCTGCCCAGGTGATGTTTAAGAGATACTGGAGCATTTAGTAGAAGGAGACAGTTCTTCTTTACCTGTGTTTACAGTTTGGAAACTCATCTTCCTTGAACCTGCCATCACCTCTCATCTGCCAGCACTCCAATGTATGCGTTACTTCTGGACTAATCCCGATGGGCTCAGACCCTCCATTCACTTCAGGGAGGCAGAATCCCTGAACCTCCTAGACACTGGAGGACTGTGCAGAGGAGAAGGGGAAAGGAGGCTATCCTCGACCCCAGGGACTCATTTGTGTTTGCAATGGGAGAACATTAAAACATCACGGCAGGGTAGTGGTAGCACAGGCCTTTAATCCCAGCACTTGGGAGGCAGAGGCAGGCCGATTTCTGTGAGTTTGAGTTCGAGGCCAGCCTGGTCTACAAGAGTTAGTTCCAGGACAGTCTCCAAAGTCACAGCAAAGCCCTGTCTTGGAAAAAAAAAAAAAGACATCACAGACTGAGGCCATTTGGTGGTGACTGTGCCTTTAATCCCAGCATTCTGGAGGCAGAGGCAGTAGGGTCTGAGTTCAAAGCCAGCCTGATCTACAGAATGAGTTCCAGGGAAGCTAGGGCTACACAGACAAACCCTGTCAAAAAAAAAAAAAAAAAACAGAAGCGCAACAAAAATAAGGTTACAAATACAAATCGAAGGTGGATTTGAAGTCTGCCAGCCGGATCCAAATTGCACCACCTCATAAGGACTAAAAGTCCTTGAGGACTCTACACCGCGAGAGCTCAGGGTTGATTACAGGATTGTCATTTCATGTGTGTGGGTGGTGTGTGTGTGTGTGTGTGTGTGTGTGTGTGTGTGTGTGTATGTGTGGTGTGGTATGGTGTGTGTGTACGGTGTGTGGTGTGTGTGTGTGGTATGGTGTGGTGGTGGTGGTGGTGGTGGTGTGTGTATGTGTAAATGCAGATTTCAGCATCCTGCATTGGAGGGCAATGCTCTGCTACAGTGCCCGAGGTGGCTGTTCTGGTCAGGAGAAGGCTAAATGACCTTGTGTCAGAATGTGAACCTAACTCAATCCAGTGCCCGACCTTCCTCCCCAGAGCCACAGGAGACACAGAACAATGCTTGGCTGATGAAGGGCAGGATGCGGACTGGGTATCTGCCAGGTCACTCAGGCAAAAGGTACTCAAGTGCAGAGTGTGTCTGGTTTTGCTGCTGGGGATGTTGGAATGGTCCTGTCAAAAGCATTTTCTCTGGGCCTCAGAGCATGTGCGGGCTTGAGGACTCTGCCTCTAGAACGATCTTCCACTCTGTCACAGCCGCGAGAAGTCTCTCTTTTCATCCATGCTCCGGTGTATCCTGACTTGCAGTGATAAAATGTAGTCACCATTAATCAAAGGGAATCAGCTCCTTAAAACACTCGTTTTTAAATAGCAGCTGGTGTTGACTGTGCTGCTACAGGTGTCAAGCACTTCTCCAGGCGTTTTAGATCTGCTAATTCTCCCAGTCCACACAGAAACCCACAAAGCAGGCACTCTTAATGTGCCCATTTTACAGCTAAGGACTCGGTGCAGAGTGAGTAGCTAGCTTGCTGACAGTCACAGTTGCCTAAGGGGACAGAGCCCACAATTCCAGCTCAGATTCCACAGCCAAAACCCACCCCGTTGACCATGCTTGGCACAGGGAGTTTTGTTGCTGTTCTAATTTAGTTTTGTTTTCAACAGAATTGAGAATCTACTGAAATTCCACTCCTATCAACGCCTCTAAGCACAATGGTATAAATTATGGTGATGGAGGAGTCTTCGCTGACACACCAAGTTGTTCCAAGCTTTGAACTGTATATGATGGCACATAGCCACTATTAGAGCATCATCCCAAATAGTTGTCTGCTCCGAATACTGTCTGTTCTATGCCAGCTGTGTCTCTCCCCACCCAGCATCTGGCAAACATGATCCTTTTACTGTCTTGAGACGTTTGCCTGCTGTGAGCCATCAGATAGCAGTTAGAATAATTCAGAAGGGCTTCAGACACTCACTCATGACTTCAAGGCGCCCCATGTACTTTGGCTTGGTAGATTGTTCCTTTCCATCACCAGATAAAAGTCCATCGCCTGAACACACAACATTCTGCTTCCTCACTCTCTGTGTTGCTTATGAGATTGAGCAACTATGAACAACAGCTGTAAATATCTGTTTTCATTAGGGTTTCTATTGCTGTGAAGAGACACTGTGAGCCTTCACAGCATCAGGGATGGGAAGGCTCCAAATCACCCATTTTATACATGAGAAAGAGCACATAGACCAACAGGGCAGAGTCCTGTACCCTCTGTCAGAGTGATTCTCATTAGGCCATTTCCTTTGTGGGCAGCTGGCTCCCATGGACAGGAGCCACACCTGACCACTTGCCATCTACCGCACAGTGTTCAGCATGGGACCCGTGGATGTCTGCTCTGAGGAGGAGAAGGAATGACCTTCCTGTGACACATCCGCACGTTTCTCTCTGCTCCTATCTGTAGCAGAAGAAAAGAAGGGAATTAACATTTCAGACCCTCCATGGTGCAAAGGTCAGAGCAGAGGCCAAGTCAGACCATAATTCTTAGCCTTGGCTCTACACAACATCACCCACCGAAAGCCAGAGCCTATCCCCTGGCCTTTGGATTGTGTTTGTGTTTGTTGTGTGACCCTAGGCTAAGCCCTCTACACACACGATCATATTTAGCCCTTCCTCATGCATGCCGTGATGTGGACCTAGATACCACCCTCATTCTGCAAATGAGAAAGTAGAACCCGGAAAGGTTAAGGAAGTCCCTCAGGATCACACAGCTGACGTGTGCTAGAGCCAAGATGCCATTAAAGACACTTTGGTTGCTTTCTGATCTGTCGGCTGGCCTGAGCCCTGCACACAGGTGAGCACACGCATTGACACATGAAAAGCATCTTGCTCCCTTTCCTTCATTTGGGCACACACTTTATTTGATTTTACTTTCCTTTTCATAGTGCTGAGGACTGCACCTGGGGCCTCATGCATGCTAGGTGAGCTTCCTACCAATAAGCACACACCCAGCCCCACAGGGAAGTCTTTCCACCACTCTATGCAAACCAGATTTGGTAAGCTGAAGGCAGGAAAGCACCAGATTGCCATAAGCCAGCCAAAAGAAAGCAATGCTCACCACAGAGGTTTACCAACAGAGGCAGTCCCTAAGGGGCACTGAGAGCTCGGCTGAAAGGCTCTTTGGCACCACCAAAAAGTAGACAGAAGCAAGTGGGGTTCCTTGCACCTTGTTCTAAGGTAAACCCTAGGCAGAGAGAACGCAGCTGACTTCCAGTCTCATCTTCTGAGTGGTTGGAACTACAGGAAATGTGTCATGGATTTTGATCTCTTTTGTTTTGTGCTTTCTCTCTCTCTCTCTCTCTCTCTCTCTCTCTCTCTCTCTCTCTCTCTCTCTCCTCCCTCCCTTCCACCTTCCCCCTCTCTTCCCCTCCCTTCCTCCCTCTTTCTTTCTTTCTCTT
>JAQHUG010001784.1:5493-15860 GCA_028555095.1 Dicrostonyx torquatus
AGGAGAAGGGGCTTTTCAACCCTTGACCATGTAATATCTCCCTGGGTCTAATGCTGGAGGCCTAGGCATCATAGGGCAGGTGTATGCTGCCAGCATGGGTGTTACTTATCAAATAGAGGGGGTTTGTCAGGGGAATCAAGGGCAGTGAAATCTGTTCTGCATGGGTACCCTACATTCTTCACCATAATCTTTGTGATTCTACTCAGAATCACCCTGATCCACTGCACAAAATTAAACTTGGTGCACACTAAGTACACATAACGAGGTGGTGCATGATGGTATTGTTAGCAGGTGCCCTAAAGAACCCTTGTAGGGTTCTGGGAATGTAGCAGTGGGTCAGAAACCCTTTCTGGCATGTACCAGTCTCTGAATTGGAAGACCAACTCAACTTAAAGAGAAAGACTTTTCTCAGAGAAAGTAAAGTAAAGGGAGGGCCCAGCAGACAGAGTGGAGAGAGGATGGCAGGGAGGGAGTTATGGGGACGATAACATCTTGCCAGAATGGTTACCATGAACACCTGGCGAGAGAATCTGGGCAGTTTGTGTGGTTTCTGGAGAGGAGCTGTGTGTGCTGCTGAGAGGATGAGCCAAAAACTAGAGTTTTCCTGACCAGTTTTGTGCATATGACATGGAATGGAGGGCACAAGAAAGTTGCCACAGTGACCCAAGGGCAGCCCAGGATGAAGAATCCCCTGCAGAGAGATTCTCTGATCCTGCCAGGTATTGCAGCCTCAGGACCAGGGAGGTTGTGTTTCCCTTACCCAGGAAACCAAGAGCTGTGATGCTTGGCATGGTTCAACTAAGTCCCACATTCTCCCACACCTCTCGTGGGTCATGGAAACTGCAGGGGATCATCTTCCTTGCACTGGGGCACTACTAGCAGAGCTGATCTTTACCCAGCCCACTGCCATATTCACATGACCATGTTGCAGGCACAAGGAATCATAGAAAGAAGGCACATTACATCCCAACTACCTTCTTGTCTATCATCCCTGGGAAGGCTCCCAAGCCTAATGGTCTCCTTGGCATTGTTAGGCAACCATTGTGACCTGTCTCCAGCTCTGTCACAATCTGTTCTCTCCTCACAGATGTCCATCCCCCATACCACCACCTTCACCCCACAGCAAACTCCAGACACCTGTCAGGAAATATTTCTCTACTGTCTCCAAAGTCACCAAGAATGCCTCTGATATGGAATTTTCTTTATCCTCTGTGGACACCCATCTACATGCGGATGGGCCTAGACATGGAGGGAACTCAAGGCCCTTTCAAGAGATTCGAGGAGGTGGAAGACAGGCAACCTAGACACCATGGGAGACATGAGCTATTCTCTCTTTTTACACTTGGATGCGTAGAGCACATACCCACCCTTGTCCTCTTTGATGACATTTCAACCCTTGGATAACCTTCATATTCACCTCCAGGGGCCCAGACCCATGTGACATAAACATGTGACTAGAAACAGAGTTCACCTGCCCACCAACCTGTATGGAAAAACACCAACAACATTAATAAACACCCAACACCCCACATACAGGCTCTCACCCCCAAACCACATCTCCTTCACTCTATTTATGGATATACCTACCCAACTCTACTTTGCCTCCACCTTCTCCATTATCTCTGACTGACTCCATCATTGTCAACTAGACACAGTCCCATCCAATTATCCTTGTCAGCTAGGCCTGTCTGGACATCAGATGATATTCTGTGTTCATTTGGGAAATTCTTTCCACTGCTCAACAGGAATCCTACTCTTGTGGGCACACACAGGTCCATCTCCACACTTTCACACTGTAGAGAATATCAATGATTGCCCCTAAAAGAAGAGCACTCGCCCTGCCTTCTGGATACAAACCTGACTATGATCTTCCAACTCTCCCTTTCTAGCAATCCTCCTGGAGGCATCTGCTCCGAGGTTAGAAGTGAAGTTCAAAAAGAATGTGTGTGTGTCACATGGGCACACATATTTCTGATTTGGGCAAAAGGCTCTGAGATCCTAGAAATGCCAGGCAGGCCATTCATAATGAGGGAACTGCCACTTCTGTATGTTTCCCACAAAATGCTCTCATCCTCCAAGACAGATGTACAGACACTGCCCACACCATAAACAAGCACTGTGTACTGAATCACTCCATACTTATGCCCACATGAACTGAGACTGAAGGATGGAGACTTAAAAGTCTTCAGATACTTGCACCATGCCCTGTTAACCCTGATCTGACCTCCAAAACTGTTACACTCTGTGACCTCTCGGACACTTCTTGGCTCCCCCAGGACTTGTATCCTGGACTGAGACAAAGTATAAACAAAACCAAACACAAACACATACACACATAAAGACACACAGAACCACACACATGAGTTCAAGGATGTCAGATTGTGCCCTCTGTTAATTTCAGAGACACCTCTGAGTATTCTGGTATCCGAGATGATGCCTAGACAGAGCAGAGGAGAAGGGACTTTTCTATCCCTGACCCTGTGATGTCTCCTGGGTTTTATATAGGTTCCATTGGCACTAGAAGCAGGTGTATGCTGCTTGCATGTGGGTCCCATTTCAAAGAGGGGGTTTGTCAGGGGAGGCAAGTGAAGCGAAACCTGGTCTAGATGGGCACCCCACTGTGGATTCTTATACAAAGATTCAGCCTGAGGCACTACTCTGAATTGAGCTCAGTGCTCACTAGGTACACACAAATAGGTGGTACATTATGGTGTTGGTAGCAGGTGCCTTTCAAACACAATTTAGGGTTCTGAAGATGTAGCGGTGGATCTGAAACCTCTACTGGCAGGTCTCAGTCCCTCAATTGGGAGTGCAGGACAACTCAAGGAGAAAGCCATTTCTCAGAAAGATCATAGGAAAGCCAAGGAGTGCCCTGCAGACAGAGAGGAAAGAGGAAGGGAGGGAATTATCTGGATGACAGACACAAGACCACAATGGTTACCTGGAAATAAGACAATGAACACCTGGACAGAGATGCTGGACATTGTGTGCAGTGTCCAGAGAGGAGCTGTGTGTGCTGCTGGGGAGGCTGAGCTGCCACACCAACTCCAGTGTCATCTCTGTGACATGACATATGTCATTATGCCGGATGGGGGCTATGAGTCCTATGGAACTATGGTTCCTGGAGGTCAATGGCAGATATCCTGCTATTAGCGACCGCTGAGGCATAGACAGGTTTCTTGATTAGCTGGTTATGTGGAATATGGGCTTTGCCAAATATTTTATAATATTTGCCAATATTTTATAATAATGATCTTCTATATATCTATAAGTCAAGGATTACCTCTTCAGAAACAGCTCTGGGATAGGGAAGCACAGTATAGGAATGTATAAGACTACAGCAGAACCCTTGTCATACAAGGGGTGTATGATGAGCAAAGGAATAGATAGGTTAATGTTGATGGACAAAGAATGTTTTATTATACTTTGAACTCCATGGATAGGCTTGCTAGATCACAACCCCCATGGAGTTTGCTGCATAAGAAGGTACAAAAAAGTATATTTCAGCAGGTGCAGAGAACTGATTAGGCATCATTGGTCACTAGATGAAATAAAGGGTTAGAAAGAAGAAGGGCCACGATAGCAAATGAAACAGAAGCTTTCTAGATACGATGAAACCACTTGTTTGAGGTTTACATTCCCAAGGACAATAGTTCCTCTTCTAAGGATATCTTATATCTAACACCTGTTCCTGATAATATTTTTTTAAATGTCGCTGATGTGACTTAAAAAGGCTTTCATACTGTGCCAACTTATGATACATGACCTTCTGATGTGTTCTTTGTTTGAATACTATATAATGAAAACATGAATTCAGTAAAATCACAGCAGATTCAAACCACTCTCTTGTGTGTTGTGTCTGTCTGTTATCACCGACCTCGTGCCTCGCTGAGTACCAAGACTCTGCTTCTCCCACAGTCTGAGTGGCTCCCCTGAGTTGGTCTGTGGCACTGAGCCAGAAGCTACAGGTTCCCTGAGTGGGCTTGTTTACATGATGTTCACTGGCAGCAAAAGAATATTAATACAGGAATCCAGAGGCAGCCCAGGATGCAGAATCCCCTGCAGAGAGGTTCTCTGATCCTGCTAGAAATGGAAGCCTCAGGACAGGAAAGCTGTCCTTCCCATGCCCAGCAAACCAAGGGTCCAGGGACATCTGTGACTTCTCACCAAAAGGCAGACCTACCAGTATCCAGTTGTAGGACACATCAAAAGAAGACACATTCCATCCCAACTGCCTCTTTTCCTACCATCTGTGGACAGGCTTCTGAGCATAACTGTCTCCTAGGCATCGCCAGACAACCATTGTAGCCTGCCTCCAGCTCACTCAAAACCTGTCCTCTCCACACAGACCTCAATAACCCTCACCACCACCTTCAACCCACAGAAAACTCCAGGCACCTCTCAGGAATCATTTCTCTTATGTCTCCAAAAACACCAACACCCCCTCTGACACGAAACTTCCTTTATCTTTGTGGATAAAGAAAACTACATGTGGACAGACCAAGGCAAGGAGGAGACTCATAGCTCTCTCAAGAGTTTTGAATAGACGCCAAGGGAGACATGAGATTTCTCACTTGTAATACTTGTGCCTCCAGCACATACCCATCCCTGTCCTCCATGGTTACATCCCATCCAGTTCCAGGTGTCCCAACAGGCAACCATCCAGGGGCCTTCATATTCACTTCCAGGAGCCCAGGCCCATTGTACAGAAACATGTGTCCATAGACATAGTGCATCTGCCCACCAACCTGTATGGATAAACACCAACAACATTTACAAACACCGAACAGGAGAAAGGTTAGGCCCAGGCCCCCATTTCTTATACATTGGGCCCAAGACTCTTAAGGGTAAGGATTAGGCTCTTCTTTGGGCTCAGGCTTCATCAAAACAAGGTTAGGGCCAGACCCCCATCTGTTCTACATTGAGCATAGGCCTTTTCAGGGAAATGGTTAGGCCCAGGCCCACATCTCTTCTTATTGAGCCTAGGCTTCTTCAGGGTAAGGATTAGGCCCAAGCCCACATCTCCTCTTCTTTGGGCCCAGGCCTCATCAGGAGAAAGGAAAGTCCCAGGCCCCCATCTCTTCTTCATTGTTCCAGGCCACGTCACTGTAAGGATTACGCACAGGTGCCTATTTCTTCTTCATTGGGCCCAGGCCATTTCAGGATAATGATTAGGCAAAGGCCCAACTCTCTATTTCTTTGGGCCCAGGCTTCTTCAAAAAGTTTAGGCCCAGGCCTCCACCTTTTCTTCATTGGGCCCAGGCCTCTTCAGGGTAATGATTAGGCCCATGCCCACATCTCTTCTCCTTTGAGCCCAGGCCTCTTCAGGGTAAAAATTAGTCTCAGGCCCCCATCTCTTCCTCTTTAGGCCCAGGCTTCTTCCAAATACGGTTAACCCCAGGACCCCATCTCTTCTTCATTAGGACCAGGCCTCTTCAGCGTAAAGATTAGACTCAGGTCCACATCTCTTCTTCTTTGGACCCAGGCTTCTTCAAAACAAGGTTAGGCCCAGACTCCCATTTATTCTACATTTTCCATAGACCTCTTCAGGGAAAGGGTTAGGTCCAGGCCCACATCTCTTCTTCTTTGGGCCCAGGTTTCAGGAGAAATGTTAGTCACAGGCTCCCATCTCTTCTTCTTTGGGCCCAGGCCTCTGTAGGCTAAGAATTAGGAACAGGCCCACATCTTTTCTTAATTATCCCAAGTTTCTTCAGGGAATAGGTTAGGCCGAGGCCCACATTCCTTTTTCTTTGGTCCCATGCATCTTCAGGGGAAAGGTTAGGTCCAGGCCCCGATCTCCTCTTCATCTCTTCCAGGCCTCTTCAGGGTACGATTTAGGCCTAATCCCCCATCTCTTGTTCATTGAACCCAGGCCTCTTCAAAGTAAGGATTAGGCCCAGGCCCCCACCTCTTCTTCAATAGGCCCAGGCGTCTTGATGGAAAAAGTTAGGAACAAGCCCACAAATCTTCTTCATTGGGCCCAGGCCTCTTTAGGGTAAGGATAGTACCAGGACCACATCTCTTCTTAATTAGGCCCAGGTCTCCATCTGGGAAATGGTTCTTCTCAGGCCCACATCTCTTCTTCGTTTGTTCCAGACATCTTTAGGAGACAGCTTAGGCCCAGGTCCCCAGCTCTTCTTCATTGAGCCCAGGCCTTTTCATGGAAATTATTAGGCCCAGACCCACATCTCTTATTTACTGGGCCCAGGCTTCTTCAAAAAGAGATTAGGCCCAGGCCTCTAACTTTTCTTCATTTGGCCAATAGCTCTTCAGTGTCAGGATTTGGTCTATGCAAACATCTCTTCTTCACTAGGACCAGGCCTCTTGAGGAAAAGAGTTAGGCCCAGGCCCACATCTATTCTTCACTGGGCCCAGGCCTCTTCAGAGTAAGGATTAGGCCCAGGCATACATCTCTCCTTCATTATCCCAAGCTTCTTCAGGCAAAGGATTAGGCCAAGTCCCACTTCTATTATTCTTTTTTGGCCCCAGGCTTCTTCATAAAAAGATTAGGCCCTGGACCACATCTCTTCATTGTTGGGTCCAGGCATCTTCAGGAAAAAGCTTAGGATTAGGCTCCCAGCTATTCTTCATTGGGCCCAGGCCTCTTCATGGTAATTATTAGACTCAGGCCCACATCTCTTTTTCTTTGGGCCCAGGCCTCTTCAGGTGAAAGGTTAGGCCCAGGCCCCAATCTCTTCTTCATTGGGCCCAGGCATTTTCAGAGTAAAGATTATGCCTAGGCCCATTCTATTTGTCTTTGGGACCAGGCCTCTTTAGGGTAAGGATTAGGCCCAGGCCTCTTCATGGTAAGATTTAGGCCCAGGCCTACATCTCTTCTTCTTTGGTACAGGCCTCTTTAAGAGAATGATTAGGCCCAGGCTCCCATCATTTGTTCATTGGACCCAGGCCTCTTCATGAGAAAGGTTAAGTCCAGGCTCGCATCTCTTCTTCATCAGGCCCAGGCATCTTCAGGGTAACATTTAGGTCCAGGCATATTCAGAAGAAAGGTTAGGCCCATGCCCCCATCTCTTCTTCATTTTGCCCAGGCCTTTTCAGTTAAGGATTAGTCCCAGGCCCATACCTCTTCTTTATTGGGCCCAGTCTTCTTCAGAATAAGGATTAGGCCCAAGTCCACATCTCTTCTTTGGGCCCAGACCTCTTCAGGAGAATGGGTAGTCCCAGGCTCCCATCTCTTCTTCAAGGACCCAGACCTCTTTATTGTAAGAAATAGGCCCAGGTCCAAATCTCTTCTTCTTGGGGCCCAGGCCTCTTTAGGAAAAATGTTAGGCCCAGGCCCCCAACTTTTCTTCATTGGTTCCAGGCTTTTGCAGGTTAAGAATTAGGCCTAGGCCTACATTCCTTCTTCATTGGCCCCTTCCTTTTCAGAATAAGGAAAAGACCCAGGGCCCCATCTCTTTTTATTGGATCCAGACCTCTTCAGGGATAGGGTGTGGCCCAGGCCCACATCTCTTCTTCTTTGGGCCCAGGACTCTTCAGGAGAAAGGTTTTACCTAGGCCCTTATCTCTTCTTTAAGGGCCCAGGCCTCTTCAGCATAATGATTAGTCGCAGACCCACATCTCTTCTTCTTTTGCCCAGGACCTCTTCAAGGTAAGATTTTGGCCCAGGCCCATGTCTCTTTTTCTTTGGGCCCAGGACTTTTAAGGAAAAGGTCAGGTCCAGGTCCCAATCTCTTCTTCTTTGGGCCCAGGCCTTGTTAGGGTAAGGATTAAGCATAGGCCCACATCTCTTCTTTATTAGGCACAGGTCTCTTCATGAAAAGGGTTAAGCCCAGGCCTCCACCTTTTCTTCATTGGGCCCAGGCCTCTTCAGCCTAAGGATTTGGCCCATGCCCACATCTCTTCTTCACTAGCACCAGGCTTCTTGAGAGAAAGGTTTAGACCCAGGCCCACATCTCTCCTTCATTATCCCAAGCTTCTTCAGGCAAAGGATTAGGCCCAGGCCCAAATCTCTTTTTCTTTGGGCCCAGGCCTCTTCAGCAGAAAGGGTAGTCACAGGCTCCTGTCTCTTCTTCAGGGACCCAGGCCTCTGGAGAAATATTAGGCCCAGGCCCCCAACTCTTCTTCATTGGGTCCAGGGCTCTTCAGCAGAAAGGATTGACCCAGACCCTTATCTCTTCTTCAAGGGCCCAGGCCTCTTCAGCATAATGATTAGTCCCAGACCCACATCTCTTCTTCTTTTGGCCCAGGCCTTTGCAAGTTAAGTATTAGGTCCAGGCCCAAATCTCTTCTTCATTGGAACAAGGCCTCTTCAGGGTGAGGATTACATCTAAGCCTCATCTATTCTTCTTGATCCCAGGCTTCTTCAGGGAAATTGTTAGGCTCAGGCCCACATCTTTTCTTTTTTGGACCAAGACCTTTGCAGGTTAAGTATCAGGCCCAGGCCCACATCACTTATTCATTGGGCCCAGGCCTTTTCAGGGTGAGGATTATTCCCATGCCCTCATATCTTCTTCATTTTGTCAAGGCCTCTTAAGTATAAATGATGAAACAAGAAGAAAATCTTTTCTTAAGGACTGGAGTCATTCATTCTTACCTAATCTCTCAGGATTACTTGGTTTTCTGTCTTGCTGTGTGTCTTTGCCAGATTATGGATGGATTTATGGCCACCTCTCTTTTTTCTTTGACCTACAATTTTTCAGGTTCATCATCTGATCCAGCAAAGTGATGTGGTGTAAAAAATGAACACTTTTACATTAGTGTTCACATCCGCTTAGCTTTTCTGAAAAAGAGAAAAAGAAATATCACAACAATAGACTTGTTAAGAGTGATCAAGATTGGCATTCAGAGCTAAAGCCACCTAAATCCTATGAAAGCTTGAAAAATATTCTAGAAAAAATCGTAGTTTAACACAGCCTTTTCTGTTTGTTGGCAGCATGCCACAGCTCCTTTAAGAGACATTTTCCTTACTCAGCAGAAGCAGCACAAATAAACCTGCACCATTTTAAAATGCCAGATTTCAGGGATATGTTGCCGGGGTGACCTCTGATTCTTTCAGGCAGGAGGTCCAGCTACAGAGCCTTTGAGATGAATTTGTGCCAGAATTCTCTGGCTTGCTTGATGGCAACATGGACTCACTGTGTGCCTGGAAGTGGGGCAATGCAGGCAGGTCAGAGGCACAAGCAGCTCAGAGATACAAGAGACTCCACTATTACGGGACTGGACAGGGCCACCATGTAATACAAATTTGACCTAGCAATGATGCAGCTTAAATTTTTAAGAAGTGTTGAGCATTTTCAGACGTGCTTCTGTTCAGTAAACATTTAGAGATACACACTAGGACAGATTCAGACAGAAAAGACAAATAAATGGGTTATAGTGTTTGATAAATGTATGTAGGCTTAGGGGAGGGACAAAAAGTATAAATAATTGGAAAAGAAGTAAATTGTTTTAAGAAGAACTCTTTAAAGAGACAGAGTACAGACAGTCACAGATTAAAAAAAAGTGAAGAAAAATAATCCACATAATAATGGAAAATTCAGAGTCTGGATTATATTTATTACTGTGTATTCTTTATTTTTTGACCATGAAGGAGCTAAGTACAGAGAGACATTTCATTGTATGAGGTGCTAAGCTAAACCAGCATGTATATTTTAAAGGTATCTTGACTTCAGAATTTGGGTCTCAGGATATGGTGTTTTGAAAAAGAAGTTTTACTTTTGATTCCACTGAAGATGAGAACCTGTGGAATATGTCCAGGCAAATATAATTTGATAGACCATGGCCCCTGAAAAGTTGCTGTGAACACCGTCAAAAAATCACTTCACTTAATCTGACTGAGATGAACCTAGCACACAGGATAAACCATGAAAGACTTGTTTAACAGTGCCACCAAACAGCAAGAAGCAGTATGGACAGAACTATGCCAATATTCACAAATATTGTTCATAATTTTTTGTTTACATTTAAAGGGGGATATGCTATGGAGATGAATAACTTGCGTTGGAATGGATCTTGGTTTATGGATAAAAATTTAAGGTCAATCTTGTTATATGTATATTTCTGCTCTTCATTAAGGTGTTGTGATTGTGTAGTTTATTTTAAAAATGTAATGTATAACTACGAAATATGTTAATAGATAATCATCTGTAATAATCAAGCTTATAGTCACGTTAGATGTTCTAGATGTATAGAGATATATTTCAATTAGGTGTTCTTCAAATCTTCTAGAGACTTTCAGAATATGACATTTAAAATGTTTAAAAACTTAAGATTTTTCATGACAGTGAGACACATCTGTTCCTGGCAACACAAAGCTACTTCAAGAGGATGATGGGCATTGAAGAGAATCCTTATGGAGCTGGTTAGTCATTTGGGCAAGAAACTACTCTTGCCTGGACTGCTTTAAA
>JAQHUG010001789.1:0-15815 GCA_028555095.1 Dicrostonyx torquatus
TGATTCTAACTATTTGTATCTCCTGCCATGGCATTCAAAGTCCTTTGCTAGCCTCAGTGTGCACAGGGAGTGCATGTGGAACACAGAGATATAAAGCAAATAAACATATCCATAAAATAAAAATAAATCAAAAATTAAAAATGTTGTTTACCCCTTTAGGGAATCATTGAATGCTTGAAGATAGGCTGGCTGAATTTAATGGAAGTGAGAAAACTCTATGAGATATATAGGTGTGCTTGTGTATATATATATATGTATATGCATACATATGTGTGATAAAATCAGCCATATTTTCTCTTATTGGCTATCGGCATTTTTGAATCTTGCTTCTATAATTTATTTAACTAATCAGTAAAGAATTCTTCGCTTCTTCAGTGGTGAACTAAATTTTCAGTGCCCACTGGAAAGTTCTGAAATAATTATTTGTCATTCTGCCAAACTTCAGGTTGCTAATAAAGTTAGCAAGTCCTTTTCTAGACATGCTGTAGAACAAAAGACAGCTGGCTATTTATAGTTCATAATAATTGATGACCTTATCAATTATATGTAGGTCATGATAGCCAACTTAAGCAACTTAATATTCTATCCACTTGTTTAAAAAAAAAGAAATGCTAAAGGATTATGGCTAGACGTGCTTCCTAGTCAAAATTGTGAGCTTACTACCTGGCCTGGTTGTTCAGGATACGTATAGAAAATTATCAATATTTGTAGAAGTCACTATTTCCCAAGTTGGTCAAGTGCAATAGCAATAGTTATTGCTTCTGAGAAACTTGGAAAGAAAGGAAGTTGAAAAATGACATTCTTTCTTTGGATAGCTCCTACAGAACTGTAGAGAGATAAAATTGAAGGCTGGGTAGAGCATAAACAAAATGTATGTTCTGACAGGTTTTTGACTTGGTTTTGCTTTTGGTTTCAGTTTTCTGTTTTTTCTTTAGTTTTTTCTTTTTAATGTTTTAAATTTGTTCTTTGATATATAAGAATAAATTTTAAAATATATATAATTTATTTTGATATTTGCACCATTACCTTCTTTTATTCTTCCTCACATTTTATTTTGTTTGTTTATATTGTATTGTTTTTGTATGTGTGTGTGTGTGTGTGTGTGTGTGTGTGTGTGTGTGTGTAAAAGGGTAGGCTGGCATAAAAGTCACAATGTACAAAACGTTGTTCTTGAATCTTTTTTATTCGTTCTTTACCTGGAATTACATGTGTGTTAACACCATGTCCTTCCTAAGAGGGCTCTAACAGTAAAGTTAGAGTCACTAGAAACACATGGCTCTCCAGTTGTTGATGTAATTTTTAAAACTGAGTTGGAAAAGATGAATTGGGCTGTATCACAAACATCACCCTGGAATTATATGGACTAAATAAGCATATCCTAAAAAGTGGATATCTGAGTGTTCTCCAGATGACTTGAGTAATTATTGGATAGGGCAAGACTTTGTAAAGCAGTGCATGATTTTGTGCTTTATATAGTCTGAAATGCATTTGATGTTCTGAAGTTATAAAATTTTAAAGTACAGTCTTATTTACTCTCGATCTGTTTCAGACAAAACAATGGTGTTTTGCAGCTATTTGTAAATATTGCCTTTCAGTAGTTTCAATAAAGCTAACAAGAGATTTGGAAAATTATCCACTTTGTGTAGCAACTGCGTGAATTAAGTTAAGGCTAAGAGACACATTAAGACAATAATATATCACAAATATGAATGTTTGAAACATTATAAATGAATGCTCAGTATTTTTGCATTTACATTTGACTGATGAAATTTCTCACATCAAAAATGAGTGCATATGTGTATGTTATATATATGCACATGTGTTTGAAACTAGGGGACAGCATCAAATCTTGTATTCTGTCATTCTTCACACTCTGAGGAGGGATATCTCCTGAACCTGAAGCTTGTGTTTTGTGGGTAGTCAGCAGGCAGCAAACTCCAGAGGTCCTCCAGTTTTTGTCCTGCTGAGCACTGAGGTTACAGATATGTGTGAGACAGTGGACCCCTGTGACATGGGCTTTAGCATATAAATACAAGTTGTTAATATGTGTTCTTAAGTAATGGGCAATGTACCCAGTCTATTCTTTACATTTATAGTGTAATGGTCCACATACAAAGCACATTTCTGATTAAACATCAATAAGTAACTCCATACTTTAACAATATACTTGATTAAAAGCTGCCACTTTTTTATTTTTTAACTGTAGTCATATTTTTTTAAAAAGTTAACCATTTCTTTAAAATATTTAATCATCAATTGCTATGCCTGTGTGTTTGCTATCATTTGATACACAGTAAAGCTAGCAGGAGCTTTGGAAGTTCATGTAAGATAGTAATAATAACAATAACATGATCTGGGATCTACAGTTAGAAACACAAATAACTGAATTTTGTTTTTGGATTCTACATTTTTTTCTTTGAAAGTATAGATAATAGACATACATATACATACACCCATGTACACAGATGCATAGTCTCTGAATACATAATCATCCCCTGGTGTGCCTGCACATACATTTTGGCAAGCTACATGGAGCCTTGCCCACATACATCTGGACATACTCTTGGCTCATCATGTTAGAGCTGAGAGCTGCGGATGGAATCTGCTCTGCTGTCATTGGCTTTTGACATTTGTATCTGTGCCATTGCTTTAGATGGAGAGCATTTGAAAACAGTTTGTGGAGTGGTGCTTGAAATCTAAAGCACACTGACACAGCTCGGGGTACATGAAAAGGAAATGTTTCATTGTCTGCTGGTGGTTTACATGCCAAAAGTTTCAGACATTAAAGGTAATGATGCCAAGTGTTCAGAGAACAAAGATTGTTGGAGTCATAGCTAACTTGGGTATGAGAGGGAATTTGGACTTGAGAGTCTAAACACAATGAAAGCTTGAAGTTCGAAGTTATATTCTCTGAGAATTATAAAGCAACATTTCTCACTGACAGTCTGTGATGACCCAAGAAAGAAGCTTGCCAGAAAGGAGATGTACAGAGATCTCAGTTACTCACAGCAACGAAGAGCATCTCCCAATTTCTTGAAGAAACAGTATTTAGGAGTTGCCACACATTTTAACATTAATTTCAACAATACCACCCTGTCTCTGCATTCATCTGTAAAGTATGAATGACAGGAGCCAAAAGTGGAGACAGAGGGAGAGGGAGGAAGAGAGAAAGAGGGAGAAAGAGGGAGGAAGAAAGAAAATAGCCTGAGAAAATTCTTTCTTTGAGGTGATAGCAGTGATGTTATCTTTAAACAAAAAACTATGATGGATTTAAAATCTTGAATAAAGACAGATTACCAGCAGAGGCATTCCTTAAAGAAAAGAAGTGGGATAGAAAGCACATAACGTTTTTAGGTTACGCGCTGCTCCTTCCCTCATCTTATCTCTTCAGATGAGATAGTACACCATCTGCTCTCCAAGCCGCTTTTTCCTATCAAGTTGGATTTCTGCATGGCCTCCTCCCTCCGTTTCTCTCAGTTTTCACATTGGCTCTCTTCCGGTGAGTCACATCCTTTCTTTAAATGCTTCCATATTTCCCATTCTCTACAGCTTATGTGCGACTCTTTGTTGAGCAGAGCATTTCAAAATATTACACATAACGTAATAGTTTCCCTGTACCTAACACCTTTTTTATTTTTAGGATTTTAGTATGTTCTAACAAATACCATCTTCCTCAGTACAGCATTAAAAGTTATTATTTGTTTAGCAGGCTGTAGAGTTGCATCCTAATGTACACAAGTGGTAGAATGGATGCTTCGGGCTTTGATTCTACAATTCTATCCGGGTTTTGGCAGTATTATTTCAAGGTATCCTTCAATGATAATTACATGTTATTTATATATCATATTTTCCAAAACACTTTGTATATTATTATGTGAACTTTAAGATTACTCATTGGTATTTATCATTACATGCTGATTAGGTCAGAACCTGCACAAATCACCCTCTTCTTTACTTTTCCTCATCCTTTCCCTTGCAATTTTATATCATAAGTAGTTCGCTAATTCTTGCAATCTTTGACCCGAGAGTCAAATTGGGATAATTGCTTTTTGTCAATGAAGTTTTACTGAACTATAGTCCTGCTCGCTTACTATCATATTGGCTATGGTAGAATCTATAGCAACAGCACAAAATGGAACTTATTGTTATCCTTTTCAAAATACCCAGGGATTCCCTACCTAACCTCAATTTGCATGGGTTGTTGTTACTTCTGTGCTATTTTTTTTCTTCCTACACAATATGGATTCTAGGCATGTACAACTTTGAATACATTTTTGTAGTATCCCACATCACATTAGAAAAGGCTGCTAATTCTGATAGAGTGTGTAAGGGGCATCCCACTGTTATGCCATAAAACATTAAATTTCTAACACTTTCTGGAGTTTCTCTATTGCTTCACTCATTGTCCAAATTACTTCCCCATTCACGAGCAACAAATACACTTTCAGGTATATAGGAAGATTTAAGAAATAAACATTGATGCAAATAATAATATGCAATAGAATCTATATACTGTTCACATGCTCAAAAAGGAAAGGGACTACAGAGGTAGTTCAGTAGTTGAGAGCACTTGCTACTCTTACAGATGTTTTAAGTTTGGCTCTCAGTACTCACACTCACATCTGGTGACTCACAATGACATCCTCTTCTGGCTTCTCTTGATGTACTGCACTCATTTGGTATATATGCACACACTAAGGTCACACATACACACACACACACACACAGAGAGAGAGAGAGGGGGGGAGAGAAACACAAAGCTTTCACAAAGCTTTATTATTTTAAAGAAAAGTGAAAAATCCATTTCTATATGAAGATTTTTCTGAAACAATACAATTGGAAAAAAAGCTGAAGGGATTCAGAAAATGCCCCAAGAGTGATTAAAAGGATATATGTTTATTGGACATTTGTTAAGTTTTAGAAAGAAATATCATAAAGCTGTAAGAGATAATGGTGTAGTGACAATATGTATGTGTTTGTTCATCACATGTAGAAATTAGTGAACAAGTCCATAGCAGTATCTTTTATGCTGATTATTAATATACTTAGTATATAGCTGCATATATTAGCATTTCATTATTTGTGTCATATTTATGATAATAATTATGAGTTTCCCATTCTTACTGTTTAGATATATATTTTTATTAGTTTTACTTTCATGACTGCTTACCTAGACCCTGATTTGTAATAAATGAAAAGTATTAATTAGTATAAAAGTTTCATGACTGAAACATTTGTTTTATTAGACCAGTCTCTAAACTACTGTAACTATAAGGTCACCTGGACAACAGCTGAGTAAGATGCTCAATGAGATGAAATACTACTAGAACATTAGTGTTTAATCTTATTCAATAATACCTAATGGTTGAAACTTCAAAAGCAATGTTTCTATTGAAACTCCATTCATCATTAAATTATTAATACTGTAATAAATACTTATATATTCTACTCAAATTCTGTTCAAAGAATCATTTCAGTATTCTCGTTAACATTAATTTTATTGTAATACTTCTTGCTACAGCTTTTGGAAAAGTCTGTTGTTGCAACTAGATGTGTTTTTAGACATTTTCAAGAAGAAAAGTATTAGCAAGTATTTGTAAATAAGAAAAAAATAAAACATTGGCAAAAGAGAGGGTTCTGAAGTACTGGATGAAGAATTGTATTAAATTTCAAATGTCCTTTGACCAACAAGGGTGACCTGAACTCTTGGTTGTGTAACTAACCTGGTTCCCCCAGAAATGGCTTTTACCAATGACTTCAACAGTCAGGTAGAAACAATGCTTTCCTTTTAATCTCCCCCAGAATATTCACAGGAAGGGCTGCCAGTGCTCTTTTCCTAACTATAGCTTTAGATTATTAAGTATCTAAAAGCAAATAAATGAGGGATATTATGTGATTCACATAAACAACTTGACTGATCCTGAGAAAGGAAAGGCCTCCTACGGCTCTCAATGGTTACGTGGCAGGACAAACCTTGTTTGAACTGTTTGAATGCATATCCCCTTACTTCTGCCTGGTGGGATTCAGAGTCACCCACCAGGCAGGGTTAACTAATGACTGAAATGAAATCCAGTCATTTAAGGAAATCTCAAAGGCTTCCTGGGGTTAGGCTGGGAAGATGTTACCAAGAGTAGGGCTGTACTTCATGCTTCTGCACGTGTTTACAGAACCTCTAACACAATGGAGCATGATTAATGAGGCTCTTCCAGCTCTAACCCCAGCATAAGACTGGACTTGTCATGTCTAAAGATCAACCTTTATCACCCCAATAGTGACAGAAATGTAAACCAGAACTTAGTCGTTTGCAGAGGGGTAAGCCTGGCTTCCATTCTCCAGTAAGCTACAGGGTTAAAAAGGAAGATGTCTCGTTTTCTAAATGAGGTAGACACCTTTGCATTGTAAGAGACTTTACCCTCAAACATTTTCACGTCAGTCATGTTATTCTACACATGCACGGTGGTGTTAAGAGAGATTGCCAGAAATCACTGTCCTCTCATGATGGCTGAGGTATCTGAGGCACAGGTCATTAAGTGACTTTCCTGAATTATAACAGATTGGAACTTGTTTGATGCTAGAATTCAGTTTAGCTCAATTTTATTTTTGCTTTTAACTATTATGCAAAATCATAGGTTCTCTTATGGCAGTCATGCCTCTATACTCTTGTATTTGTTCCACCTCGCTCCTGTTTTGTCTTATTTTCTTCCTCCCGTTTCCACTCTTGTTTATTCCCTTCCTAATTCATAATATGCATAAACATACATGCATAGACACGATTAAAATATACTGACATAGTCTTTCACCTAAGTACATCTTATAAGGCATTGGCCAAAGAACCCAGCTAATTAGTAAGTTTTCCTAACATCTTCAAACAGAGTTTCTACCTTCTTACCCAAAGTAATATGAAACATAAAAGCAATACGATTTATATTTGTAAGAAAACATTTTACTATTTTAATATAAATAGGTCTTGTCCAAATGTTCCTAATTGTGTTTTCTCTGTCCAGCAAAAGCTCACACCTTTTAAAATGTGCTCCCCTCCTCTCACTGAGGCTGCTTCCTGCAGAACAACTGATAGGTGACTTACAAGCCCAGTAGATCTAGTCCTGACATCTTTCATCCTAGTAAGTTTTTTCAGGTTTGAAAATCAAAGCCTTCTTAGCTGTAAAAAGCCATTAAAAGGCATGCCAGCCTGATTTTACTGCCTATTTTGCTGGAGAAAAATGAACAGAGAAAATCAACCAGGACCTGTCCTCACTGACGGGCCCTGAGTCTAGTGTCTTGATACTCCTGGCGTGACGAACCTGATCTATACTGTGAATCCTTTTGTACCATTGAAGGTAGATGGGGATTATTTTTCCTCCAGATTTTCTTCAACAGTGCCCCCTAAAAGCATGATGACAGCTACCCAAATGTAAAAGACATAACACACCCTTGTTAGAATTTCTCCCCTTTTTTTGTAGTTAAGTTTGTTGGGTCATTTTCCTGGTAAAATAACAGATCCAACTTTTTCAGTGGAAAACATGAAGAAGCAGTACCTTTGGTGGCTTTGGTTATTTATTTTATGGCTGCTTATAGCTCTCTATCTGTCACCATTTGAGTAAAGAAAGGCTCTTGATCTGAGTTCCTTGATGGACAAGATGTTGTCCTTATTTTTCCCCCTTGGCAACAGATACTATGTCTGATTTTCTTCTTAAACCATCTGTCTTTTGTTTCTTATTTTGCCAGAAGAGAAAAAGAAAATTTTGACATTCCCAGAAATTGAGATTTACATTTTCTGTAACTGGACAGGAGCAAAAATGATGCTTAGTGCTTGAATATATAAAAGGATTAAACTTCTTTGTGTGCAAATAATTCATAATTTAGTGATCAAAGATAGAATTTTTATAAGAAACAACCATCCATTGCACTTTATGCCTAGTAAACAGAGATACCTAAGGTTGCCTAGCAGAAATTTTTATTTCATTGTATCTGGGTGCTGATAGCAACACAAAAACAGGAAATTTCCCTTGCATGTGGGTTCACATGCCTTTTAAAAATATTGTAGCCTTTACAGAAAATACAGTGGGAAGAATAAGTCACTTTGAATTTTGCTTATGTTTCTTTTGATGTTCACAAACCACACAGATGGACTTAATAAAATATCTGATCACCTGCTGCTTGAAAGAACTTGAGAATTAGCTGGGCGGCAGTGGTGTACACCTTTAATACTAGCACTTGGGAGGCAGACGCAGGCGGATATCTGTGAGTTAGAGACCAGCCTGGTCTACAAGAGCTAGTTCCAGGACAGTCTCCAAAGCCAGAGAGAAACCCTGTCTCAAAAAACCAAAACCAAAACAAAACACAACAAAAAAGAACTTGAGAATCACAGGCTGTATTACTTTTCTCATTAGTTTGTTATTTGTAGTATACACCCAAAAACCTCATTTACTACTCTTAAATTTCAATCTTATACATTGGTAGTGAAAGCCAATTTAACAGTCTTCCAAGATTAAATCATCATAGGTAGTGGCACTTTTCTTATTAGTGGTTTAGAAAATAATTACATTTAGGCATATTTTGTATTATACAACTCACGGTTATTGAGTGTACAGCGCAATGATTTTCTAACAAGCTTAACTCGTGATGTATCTGTCACCTTGAATCTTTTTAGAACATCATCACCATAATATTGTGACCCTGCATATACTTTTCATACTACCTTCATTTATTCCTTGAGGATATCATACATGTGTACCATGTTTTTTGATCTTATCAATCCTCAGTCTAGCCTACAGCTCTTAAAACTGCATCTTCAAACCTTCATCCATTCAATTTCATGTCCTCTTATTTTTTGGTTGACTTAATATGGTTTGGGGTTCTAATGAGTCCAATTAGTGCTGTCCATATGTTCACGGGCATGGGGCGATCCAATGGAACACACCCCCAAGGTATAATGACTCTCTCTAAGACAGTCATTACCTGTCATTAGCTTCTCATCTAAGAAAAGACCTCCTGAGCTCTCCCCCATCCATTTAATAAGTTCTATTGTTTGGATCTTATTCAGATTATGTGAAGATAGCCATGGTTGCACAGTTCATGAGTGTAGCAGTCACCTCATGTACAGAAGAGAGCATTTAACAACAATCCTTCCCATTCTTAGTCTCTTATTCTCTTCTGCTCCTTCTTTCATGCTGTTTCCTGACTCATGCTTGGCAGAGGAAGGCACTGGGAGTTAATGTTGATGACCCATTTAGGTGTGAGTACTCAGCAGTCATTTATTCTAAGCCCTTAGAACAGTTCTACATCTTGGCACTGACGGCTGCATACTGTAAAAGGAAACTGCTCTGAAGAGTTGAGAAAAGTCTGGCTTGATGCATATGAGCATAAATATTAGAAGATAATAGGAAAATCTGGCCAAGTAATAACAGGAAGTTCCCTGATAAGCTCTATGACGTGCCCAGCCATGGCTTTTGTAGAGGTTTATAGTTTCAGTTATGAATTCTCTCTTGTAGATCAGGTCTCAAATCTTACAAAAAAATGCTTGGTTATCTCAACAAGTTCCATACCGTGATTACATCAGAGAGTCTATCTTGTTTGGCAAGTCTGTGTTATAGCATGCATAGTCTAGAAAACTAAAGGAAACACTGGGGTGGAGTATTAATGTATTAATGGAGAAGGGGCAGTAAAATAGAGGTCACAGAAAAAATAGAGATGAGACTTCTAGTGGAGGAAAAGTTTAAGGGGGGAATGTATTAGGGATATAGAAGAAATGTGGGGGAGAGGAAGAGAAGATTAAACAAATGTTTAATATGCTTGAAGGTATAGAAAATGTCATTTTGAAAACTATCTTATAACCCAATTAAAGATATAAGTGTTCAGATTATAGTAGAACTCATGTAATATGAATGATGGGAGAATGCTGGAGTTTAAGTTTTTAATCTGAGATGGAGGGAGTGAGAGGAGGAGGTAGGAGTGGGTTAATCAAAACAAATACTGTATAATAGCCCTTATGGTTCATAAACTACTATTAATAAGCTACTAGTTCATAAGCTAATTGCCATTGTTTAAGAGAAGTTTTAATAGAGATGACCCAAATAGGTGGACAATGCTATTCCCAGAAAACAAGAGAAGTTGAATGAAAAATCTGTGTCCATTATAAAATACCTTCTTATAAGTTATTGTTCAGGAAAGCACCAGAGCTCTCCCAAACAAAAAAGTTATTGGCATTGCTCTGAGGTGCCTACCATAACTAAATATTAAGACTTTCTTGTTGAAGACACCATATACTGTGGTTTCAGGAAAGCGAGCAATGAATCTTGGCCTGACCATAAAATTTCCTCCCAGCAGCCTAGCTTTCACAGTGCTCCAAGAGGTAAAAGACAAGTGGGAACTAGTTGTTATTTCAGTCTGCTTTGGCTTTACATTTTCTTTGGTGATGTTGAGGTACCCTTACCTCTCACAGATTTACTCCTACAATTTTAAAAAGGCACACAAAAATTGGGTGTCTTTTCACTAATCCAGCTTTTAATTCAGAGAGGATTAGAGAGCTTGTGACACCTTTTGTTTCACCTGTGTTGTATGCTGCCTCTGTTTCTGTGAATGAATATATGCTTTGACCATGTTGAGTGCCCTGTTTCCTTGATGGCCTAATCTGCACTGGTTCTTACAGTCATTTTGCTTCCTCTTTCAAGAAGTTCCTAGACCTAAGGGGTGGACCCTGATAGAGATAACCCCTTTAGGGTTGAGTATTTCAAGCTCTCTTACTCCCTATGTAATGTCTACCTGTGTTCCTATCTGCTGCAGGAAGAAGCTTCTTTGATGATATTTTGTGTGATATTTGTAAACTATGTGATGGTGTATTGCTGTGGTTGGTTTAATAAAAAGCTAGATAGCCAAATAACTAGGCAGGAGGTAGGTGGGACTTCCAGACAGAGAGAAGAAGTACGAGGAGGAATCTAAGTGCAAGAGAGGGACAAGAGAAGACACAGGAGAAGCATGATGGGAGGTAATATGGCAGAATGGAGATTACTGTGAATGAATTACTTTAAGTACTAAAAGTTAGTTAAGAACAAGCCTAAAATATAAGCCAAGTTTTCATACTTAATAAAAAGTCTCCATGTCATATTTGGGAGTTGGCTGGCAGGAGAGAAAGAGACTGAACAGGTGATTAATGAATGTAGCACAATGGCATTAGGGATCATTTTATGGACTTTTTTTTAGAACAATAGTATGTGATTTTACCCTAGATCCCTGGACTGTCTAGTCTTATTTTCCTGGTATCCCAGACAACAATGAGTATTGATTCCATCTCAGGGAGTAGGCCTTTAGTCAAATCTTTTCTTGGTTGCTTACTCCTTCAATCCTATTTTCTAGCATCTTTGGCTTAGGAAAATATTCTGCATGCTATCTAAAGACAAATGGAGAAACCAACCAAGCCACACACTGTCTGATTGACAATACAGTCCTGCTTTCAAGATACAATATTTCAGTTATGTCATGAAGTTTCTGGGGAAAATGAAGGCTTTGTTATGTTGAACATGGTGATGTGTTCATGAGTCTTTGGACCTAGCTTGAAAGAAAAATATGGAAGATTTCAGAGCTGCAGACTAAAGAAGCCCTAGATACAGAAATGAGAACTTGGCAGACCATAATTATGACAGTTTTGAAAATGAAAATTTAGTCAGAAATGTAGGCAGTAAAAGCCTAGTTATTGTAGTTTTTAGAGTCTAACATAGTATATCAGGAACTGGTTTACAGTTCTGACAAAGATCCTGACTTTATCTGGCCATGTCCTGAGTTTATGGAGGCTTGCAACAAGGTTTTCAGAAAGCCACTGTGGTCAGCCGATGTGTTTCAGTATTGGATTGCCTCTAAGGACGTCTTGAGGGGCAAGAGCATGAAACTAAGAATATAAGGTTCAAGTGACAATGAATATCTCAGGATGATAGATATTAATGAGTATAGCACAATGTCTACATGTGACATATTTACCATATAAAATTTCTAGCATGGGTTGGAGCCTTCCCAAGAAAGAGTATGTGTGTGCTGCAGTCATTGGAGTTGGAGTTGGAGCCTTCCCAAAAAAGAGTATGTGTGTGCTGCAGTCATTGGAGTTGGAGTGCCAGGGTTGCTCAAAGATGTAATCCAAACTTCCGTATGCTGTATATGAAGGTGCAAATTTTGGTATTCGCTCTATTTCTGTTTTTGGTTTAGTCTGTCTTTGTTATTTGAGGAATATTTACTCCATCTTATATACAATGAATACAACTTAGTTTTTAGTGCCGTATAGTCTTGAGTTTCAAAAGACTTTGAGCATATTGAGTAATGTTGGGAGGAGCAATGGATAAGGGGATATTCAGAGACAATCTAAATATACTCTACATTATAATATGAAAATGAAGCATCAGGAACCAGAGGCGGAATGCTTTATTATAAAATTGATGTGTTTGGGTGTCAGGTTGACAAGGTATGGAGGTGGGATGATTGCTCCTTGTCAACCTGACAAGATTTAGTATCACCATGGAAATATACTTCTAGGGCTCAAATTGTGTTTCCAGAAAGGTGTAACTGAGGGTGGAAGCCATACCCAGAATGTGACTCTAATGTACTCATGGGCTGGGGTTCCAGGCTGAAGTAGAAATAGACAATGAGGTGAGTGTTCTTTTTTCTCTTTTTCCTGACTTTGGGTTATTGTGGCCAGCTGCCTCCTGTTCCTTTCTCCATGCCTTCTCTACCATAAAGAACTGTCCTTTCAGATTATGTGTGCATTTCTCTGGCATTTTGTTTCAGCAGAAATATCAAGTGACACAACTATTTCATAGTAAAATACTTTTGTCAACCTGAAAAAAAAGCTAGAAATCCAGAGTGGCTCTTTAAGGCATAATGGGAAATTTCAAAATAAAGTTATGATGATTGAGAAACACTATCTATGAGAAACTGTTTAAAATCTTTTTAGTACCAAGTTCTAATAAAAATTTTAATTTTCACAATGTGTTTTAAGTAGAAAAAAAGGGGGAAACACAGAACCCACGTAGTTTCAACTGGGTAAGTAAAGGAGAAAACGACATCTTGGAAATTCAATCGCTAAAATAATATAAGAATTTGAGAAAGATGACAAGTGCAGGATCTGCTTCAAAACCTTTACAATTACTTCTACTAGTAAGAGGAGGAATCATGAAATAACATTTCTTCAGCAAATAATATGAAGTTTTAAAATAACATGGTGACAGATTAATGTCTCTGAGGTCAGGTACTTTATTCCATGAGTGAGCTCTAATACCAGATGTAATACCTGAAGGCATTGTGGAAAGTAACTTTGCCCGAATGCCGTGGCTGTATGCACGGGAAGTTACAGAGAGGTTGTGTGGAACTAAGTGACCAGCAAAGACAGAAACAACACAGAAATAAAACCCAGTGAGGAAACTCACTGGATTATCTGGACTGAAATACGTCAGATGTTGAGTTATGCCTTGAAGAATACATAATTACAATTTCTTCCTATGTTGAGGTTTGAGTTACCTCACTGGAGTTGATTTTTACATATGAATTCTGGATGGCAAACTTACTTGAACTTTTCTTACTTGATAGGAAGTAGCTTGGGGCTGAAAGCCATTTAAAGATTACCCGATAAACTGATGGAGACTTAAGATCTTCTAAGTCCAAGTTTGGAATATCTGTAATCGAACATGCCAGAGTGAAGATGTGTTTGTTTTCCTAATAAAAATCAGCCTTGAATTCTGTCACTGCCTTCCTAAGAAATTAAGTTTATTTTTCTAGTATGTCAGTACACAGAAACTGAGAAAATATATGTCAGTTTTAATTCAAAATCTTAGATAGACACATTCAATTAAATGTGTTTTCTTAGATTGTAAGTCTTTGCTTCTGCTTATAATAATTACAGATAGACATATGAAGCACGGTTACGTGTGCAATAACGGCAACATGTAAGATTAAATAAGTCCCTTGGTAGATTTGCATTTCTTTTTATACCCCCTTTTAAAAGAGGTGTGTCTTTCAGTTATTCCCACTAGAGCAGTTGGAGAATATACATCAAGTTTTTGCTAGCCTTCCTTTGGAACAGAGCAACTGCAGAACAAATGGCAGGTTTATGTAAGAGGAAATCTCCATGGTTTAATGTGCTTTTGTTTCCTGTCAGTGTGTACCTTCTGTTTTTGTTCACGCATAATCATCTTGTAACCTACACAGAAATGAAAAAACAATCAGAGCTAGGAAAATGGATGTTCAAGCAATTACTTATAGGCTGGCTTTCCAATTTTAGTCAAAAGGGCTTTTCATGGGACCAGAGACTCCAGTAGCTGGGGTTGCAACATGCAAAAGGGTAGATATAAAATAATGCCACAGAGGCCCTTATAAAATCAGTATACTGTCAAGAGAACTTCATCATCATTTCAATGAGGCCTTCTCTCTAGAGAAATGTCTTGCAAATCACTAAAGCACTTTGCACATACTAAAGCTGTTTTATTTCTATAATGAGCATATAATTATGTGTCTCTGGGTCTCCACTAGACTGAGAATTTGACAGGGTAGACACAAAATCTATTCATCAAAGATCTGGTACACGTCATATATTTTCTATAGATATTTGTGGGTATGTTCTATATTCTATAGTGTGACATTAAACAGAAGGGAATGTATCCTGGAGCTGAAGATGGCAGGACAACAACCCTACTCACAAAATAATTTCATAAATTAGTAGTATTTTCTGCTCCTGAAAGTGAAGAAGAACAATCTAATCACTGTGTTCTAGGCATGGATTTCCTTATAATGATACCACCTTAGAAGAAGGGATGCATTTCTATGCATGTCAAAGAAGGCTTATTTGTGCAGTCAAACCATCTTTGAGCATCTGCCTTGGGAAGTGTGATGGTCTGGGTATGACTGAAATAGAAAAGAGTAACCAACGTAATTCTTCGAGATGCTAAAATCTAGTTGACAGACAGGCATGTAGATAAATTTCATTTTATGGAAGCAGCACAGTGGTGGGAAAACGTGAGAGGGAAAGATAGAGAGCAGTGAGCAAAAAGACTATCATCTCTGCATAAAGAATTTGAAATTTTGAAAAAAATGAGGGATGTGTTGTAGGAATACAAAATGCAGAATACCCAGAAAAGCACTAACAAGATTGAAGAAAGACTTTTTTTGGCACAAATTAGTTGAAAATTGTTTCAATGTGAGTACACAAAGGGGAGGTAGAACACTCTTCCAGATAAATACCGGAGGCTCTCTTCATATCAGAAGGTGCTATGCAATGCCCACTGCCAAGGGAGAGGATGAATAGATAGTTCTATCCAAATATAATACACAACCACAACAATGCCTGTACTTGCAAGATATCCCCAATTGATAAGAGAATCCCCTTTGTATGCTATTAATACTTCCTATTGAGTTTCTCTGTAACTTTGGAGCCTATTCTGAAATCAGCTCTATAGCCCAAGCTGGCCTCAAACTGATGATCCTCCTGCCTCAGCCTCCTTCAGAAAATCCTCCTAGAATGCACCACCACAACCAGCTCTGGAACAGCTGGGAAGGCCATTGTTAGTTCATTTAGTACATCTTGAGACTCTTAATCTCAGGGCTGTGGTCTTGAGCCCCACATTAGGCACCATTTGCAGACAGAGACCACATTTTCATTTTCCAGCTGTCCAGCCCCAAATAATCACATAGAAACTATATTAATTACGATACTCCTTTGCTTACAGCGCAGAGATATTTCTAGCTAGCTCTTACATCTTAAATTAACACATTTCTATTAATCTGACTGTAGCTGACCAATAAAGTCCTTGTGTCTTTCTCCTTTGGCAGCTACATGGCGTTCC
>JAQHUG010001792.1:0-15628 GCA_028555095.1 Dicrostonyx torquatus
GTTGTGTTTCTGCAATACGTTGATGAATGGCTTTAGTACAGTCCTTAAAAAGGGAGTTTTCCCATAATGGAGGTTTATACAAACTGACTAGGTAATGGCTATCATTTACTTAAACATTTCATAGAGTCAATTAATTAATTTCTTTAACTGCAAAGAAAACTGAACACAGTATAAAGTATATCTTTTCACTGTAAGCTTTCTTTAAAGGTACTATACAAGAAAATCAAGCAAACATATAAACATGTAGATAAGCAGTTAGCAGGTATAGAAAAGTTTGGCATTCAGTTTTTCCCTATTTTTAATTTTTTTTTCAAAAATTTACACTTCCTCCCCTTCTCCCAGTCCCCTCCCGCTCCCCTTCTACCCCTCTTCCCTCCCCCTGCTTCCTTAAGAGAGGGCAGAGTACCCAGCCCTGTGGGAAGTCCAAGGCCCTCCTCCATCCATCCCAGCCTAGGAAGGTGTGCATCCACATAGACTAAGTTCCCAAAAGCCAATACATGCAGAAGAGATAGGTCCCAGTGCCATTATTGATGGCTTCTCAGTCTGCCCCCATTGGCAGCCACATTCAGAGAGTCCTGTTTGATCATACGCTTGTTCAGTCCCGGTCCAGCTGGATTTGGTGAGCTCCTATTAGATCAGGCACACTGTCTCAGTGGGTGGACCAGCCCCTCGTGGTCCTGACTTCCTTGCTCATCTTCTCCCACCTTCTGCTCTTAGACTGGACCTTGGGAGCTCAGTCCATCGCTCCGATGTGAATGTGGGTCTCTGTTTCTATCTCCATTCATCAGACGAAATTTCCGACAGGGTCTCACTGTGTAGCCCTGGTTGGTCTGGAATTTGCTGTATCTTAGGCTTTCCTCAAATTGGTGTTTCTCTTGCCTCTGTATCTTAAGTTATGGGATCAGAGAGAGATGTGTGCCACAATCAGGTTAAAAGGAAAATAATTTATAGCATTTTTTTTTGGTTGTGAGAACATTCCAGGCAGACAAAGGGGGCCCTGCAGTGTTTATATGTAGTCTTCTATAGTGGCATAACCCTTTGCCCGTGCTCTAAGAAAGGAACCACATAGGGGTCCTTCGAAAGCATATGCTCCCTTCTCCTTTTGATGCTTTTTTGGAAGTGACCAGATCTGGTCTGTTTCAGCACCAGCTTCTGGGTCTGTTGCCTGTACTTTTGCTGAGAATGAGGGCGGGAGGGAACCCTTTCATGTTGGATTATTGGTGTTCTGTGTGTTTGAAGTTACCCAGGTGAGCAAATAGTGACCATTAAGAGCATTTGGTAGACGACATCAAATAGTTTTTGCATGCTTTGTACATTTGAAAGGCTATAAAGCCAAATAATGGAATTGTGTCCTTTCCCTTGCATTATCTTTAACCAGAGCTTTCACAATATGTGTTCCCTCCTCTCTCTCTCTCTCTTCCTCCCTCCCCCTCTCTCCCTCCCCCCCTCCCCGTGTATGTGTGTGTTTCTTTCCTCTTTTTTTCTAGGGCAGAATTTAGAGTGCAGTGCTGGCTTTGGTCTGGTTCCCATGTGGAGTGGGCTTGGGGATCTAGCCCAGTAAAATAGGCTATTTTAAGGGAATACTGCCATTCATTGTCTCTTACCTGAAGAAGCTCATGTTTCCTAATTAGTCCTACTGCATCGATTTCCTTCCCTGTACAGCTTTCCACGCCACAGCTGGAGTGAGCTAAGAGCACATATTGTTGTGCCACTGCTGTGCATCTAAAGTCACCTGGCTGAAATCTGGCATCTGTATGACCTCTGGTTCCTCCCTTCCACATCTTTTCCTTCTCCTGCTGAGCTCTGGGGCTCTAGCCATCCTGAACTCTTTCACTTTCTCCACCACAGTGCTGGACCATATATATAATGCATGTCACATAAGTACTTAAAAAGTTTCCAAAGACACAATATGAGCAGGAAAGACTGAAAATAATTTAATAATATGTTTTATGTAACCCATTATATCTGTAATATAATTACTTTACCATGAAGTCAATATTAAACATTACTGAGATATTTTACATTTTACTTTTATTTTATATACATATATATATGTGTGTGTATATAAAATAACTATTACATATATATATATAGGCATTTTTACCTGCATGTATATCTGTGCACCATGTGTGTGCCTGATGTTCTCAGAGGCTAGAAGAAGGCATCAGATCCCCTGGGACTGGAGTTACAGATGGTTGTGAACTGCCATGTGGGTGCTGGGAATCGAACCTGGGTCCTCTAGAAGAGTACCTAATGCTCATAACCACTGAGCCATCTCTCTAGCCCTGCATTCTCTTTTTATACTGTCTGAGATCTTTTGCATTCCCATGTGTGTGTGAGGTATTTACTTAACTCTTAGTTACCGTACTTGCTTAGAACATATTCCAGTTCGTGGCAGTGACATTTAAGTGCTCAGTAGTCGCATGTGGCCTGCAGCTCTCCTAACAGACGATATCACCCTATTATACTGATCTCTAGACCTTGGCATGTACCTTTTTCTGAATTGTTCTTATCCCTTTTCCCCTATTAGCTAAGAAGCAACACCCCATTCTTAATTGATGACTCACTTCCCCTAATAATGCATCCTTCAGAACTCGAAGATTATATTATCTCTCCACAAATTGCTGAAGACCCCGTATCTCTCTTGCCTAATTATTTTATTATTGTACTTTATGGTGATTGACTTTAACCTTCCATGTCCCTTGTTGAACATGGTGTTACGAAAACGGAGACTACCTGCCTGGTTTACTGAAACACCAGCAATATATAGTAAATGCATCAATCCATGGCCTCTGCCTCCCTCTCAGTTCCTTTCTGTCTTGTCCTTTAGATATTGTGGAAGGAAACCTGAAGTCCATCATGAGGCTGGTCCTTGCCTTGGCAGCTCATTTTAAACCTGGCTCGAGCAGGGCAGTGAGCCAGGGGCGCGACTCCAGAGTCCCTGCACAGAGTCATCAACCACACTGTGCTACGGCTGTGGCCCAAGGAGCAGCTGCTGCTCTGGCTGACGTGTGCCGTGACATGTCTCGGTCAGGACGGGATGTCTTCCGGTATAGACAAAGGTAAAATCCAGGGGAGGGGAACTGGCCCTCTGGTATTTATTTGCTTAGATAATAACAGTGCAAGTAGATGGACATATTGACCAAGCAGGGCCACACTGCAGAAGCGACAACAGAATAGAGCAGAGGTTTGGGAAGGAAATCCTAGTGGGAAAGGCTTGGTCGTTTTTTGATGGTACTGGCTAGTGAACCTAGAGCCTTATGTATGCCAAGCTAGAGCTCTGCTGCTACTGTGCTCTATCCTGAGGCTTTTGTGTCTTATTTTGAGAGGGGGTCTTCTGTTGCCCAGTCTGGCCTTGAACTCATTCGGTAGTCCAGACAGGCCATGAACTTGGGCTCCTGCTGTCTTAGCTTCCAAATAGCTGGGATTATCAGCCCAGCTAAACCAGGCTAAGCCTTTTCTTTCGAGATGTTTACTTTGCAGCTAGCAGAATGTAAGTAACTATGTGTGTAAGTTTGCTCTCATGCCCAAAATTTAAATATATGTGGTTGGCACAGTGTGTTTTCTTCACTGGGAGACATGTAGTCCATCTGGAGGAGGCTGTATTCTGGAATGTATCCACAAGACCAATCTGGCTTGAAATTTCATGGCAGGAAGTGTTTTGAGGGTTGTGTAGTTGCTAAAGGCGAACATGACCCAAGGTGTCACAGAGTGGGCAAAATTACTTGTCTTTGTGCTTGCCTTCCCTGCTAGGTTTTAAGTGCCTTAGAAGAAGGAGTTTTACCTTGTTCGTCTCCTAAATGTGTGTATTCATGTTTGTGTGTGTGTGTGTGTGTGTGTGTGTGTGTGTGTGTGTGTGTGTGTAGACAGATTCTTACTATCTACATAGCCCAAACTGGTCTCAAACTCCTGATCCTCCTGTCTCTGCCTCTTGAGCACTGGAATGACAGGTGTGTGCTAGGCTGCCCAGGTGCCTTATTCATCTTCTTTGCTGGAGTGCACACTGAGAGGCAGGATATCTCCTCTTACAGAGCTGTCATGAACTGCACGCCTAACACTGTCTTTTCTGGTTCTCTCCCACCCCCTGCTTTTCAGGAACAGCAGCATGGACGAGGAGATTGAGAACCCATACTGGAGTGTTCGAGCACTTGTGCAGCAATACGAAGGGCAGCAACGGTCCCCGTCTGAGTCTAGCTGCTCCAGGTAAGTGTGGCCTCACCGTCTTTACCTTTCCAGTCTTGGTAGAAAGCTGCTCTCTGGGGGAGTCTTAGCCTCAGTAGCAAGACCATAAGCATGAAGGCACCCATGGGGTTGAGTACCATACCCTGCCAGGCTTAGATCTGGAAACCTGACTGGGGTAGCGAGGGAGCAAAGAAAGGGCAGGCACCGAAGAAACGACTCACATACATCAAAAACTTGGGGTCCGGTGGGATGTGCGAATCTTGCGGTATTTATTAGGTACCTCACAGAGGGGAGGAGTTAGCTAATCTTGGTAGGTCTCTAAGTGAACAGTCTGGGCTATAATCATCCAGCACCTAGGAGTCAACAGTTTGGCCCAGGCTGGTCAACCATTTGTGAACACTCATACTTGTACACTATCAGTATTTGCTCAGACCAGAGGAAGCCTTTACCAGCTCTGAGCCTGACCACTCTGAGGAAGGCCTTGCCAATTTCCCATGGGTTTGAGACATTGGTCCTTGACATGACGGTGCCAATGTCAGTACACATTCACTCAGGTCTTCATCTACACTTGACTTATTCATTCATGGCTTCTTCAGCTCCCCACAGACTGGCGTGTGTGGAGCTTGCTTACTGCTAGAGGGCTTGTCTTGCCGGAGGCCCTGGGTTCAAACCCTAGTGTTGAGAAATAAAGAGCACCTTTTGCTTCCCTCAGTTTCTCTTTGGCATTCAAGGACTAGGTCTCAGTGCAGCCTGTGAGTTCAGTGTTGACAGAAGAGTGGGATACAGTGCTGGTGAATTTCCCACATATAGAAACTGCAGCGTCCAGTGACAATAGTTAGCTCTGGCCACATGGGGGTGTGACTGGGACTGTCAGAGTTCAGTCCAACCCAGTGTTTGTGCCATCAGTTGCTAGTGTTTATGAAAGTCAGTTCCCGGGCCCTGTCCTGCAGGCTGAGTCTGATTCTTCAGTTATAGCCACAGAAGGCTGGAGAAAGCTCCCGGCAAGATAGGAAAATGTGCAGGACTGTCTGACGCATTAGCATTTCCACACTCATTTATAGGACTGTGAACTGGGGCACATTAGTATGCATGGAAGTGGGATATGGGTGTTTGTGACTCTGGTAAAGAGGCTCTCTGCTTCCCTTAGAGCCAGGGGCAGGGGTCAAAACAGGACAGTCTGCTTTAATAAAAGCCTGGCCAATGCCAAGTATAGTGGCAGAAAAGGATTACTCTCCTGGCTCATGGAGATTATGCCCCAATAAACATATCCCCAGCCTACTTGCTAACTTGATTTTGTTGCTAAATTATATCGAGCGTATCCTCTAATGATCTTTTCCCTCCTATTCCAACCCAGCATAGTCTGATCTATTTAAATTTAATTGTGCCTTGTGTGTATTTTCCATCATTTTTTTCTTCCTTCTGTTTCTTTTCCTCATACAATCCCATCCTATTTTGACAGATCATTTTCTCATTTATGGAGGTCCTGTGGACCTCGTTCCATCAACTTAAGATACCGCTAATCTAGCTCAACCTTGAAATGTTTACATATAATGGGTGTAGTTTCTATTTCTGACATGGATCTCTAACAAACATTTCACCATTAAACATTTCAAAGTGTTCAATGTAGTGCCTTTACAAGCCTGTGTAAGCCTCATCTCTGTCCACTTTGAAGACATTTTGACCAGCCCCCAGAGAAACTCTCCCGGGGAAGCAAGCAGTAGGTATGCTTTTAATGGGACTCAAAACCACTGCTTTTTGCTCCTGGCTGGGACTGTCTTTGGCTCTTTCCAGTATCAAAGGCTGTTCTGTTGTCTAATGAGGTCTATTGCTTCCTGCTTCTCTGCTGGCCTTTGGCTCTCCTGAGCCTGAGTGTGCCTGTGAATTAGAACGAGAAGGGAAGAGAGCTTGAGTCTCCTAAGGGTGGCTGCTTCCTTCCTCCAGGCAAGACTCAGACTGGAGGTGTGAGATCAATATGGGGGCCCACTAGATATCAGGCTGTGTTGGGCTAATGACAACCTTAGGAGATGTATCAAAGAAGATTACATTCCCTCTGTTGTCCTCCTCTTCCTGATTGTGCTATGTTCTTTGGGATAGGGTCAGCATTCTGCCAATATCTTCACTGACCCCTCAGGAAAGGAGAGGGCTTCTAGCAGGTTCTGCCATTTGCCCATTTCTATTTGGGCACCTGTTGACCCTGTGACCCCTGAAAGAACCAGCAATCTTGGAGACATTGTAGCTTTGGGTGGGGTATAGCTGCAAATAGGATAGACATTCATGGTGTCTTCCCCTGCTGCTCTCCCCCCTCCCCCCGCGCTGCTTCTCAAGGATGCCCTAGCAAAACAAAGCTCTATCCTCCTGTTGCTCCAGTAGACAGGCTAAATTCTCACTGTACCTAAGCAGACTGATCCTTTGGGGGAGGGGGTACGGACGGACAGACGGATATACGAACCGCTAGAGGGGAAGGAAGGTGGGAGCAGCGGAAGGGAGGGCGTTCTGCACGTTTGCTGAGGGTGGGGGTAGCTCCAGTCTCTATCCTGCCTGCGTCTCCCATTCTACAGACAGCAGAGCAAGCTTCTCGAGAGTAGATCAATCTCAAACCGGTGCGTCCAATTAGGGAGGGGTCAGAGAGGAGCAGCAACAAGGGAGGGGGTCAGAGAGGTGCAGCAACGTCTTCGCTGCTGCCTTCTCGGCACCAGGACCATCAGATCCACGCGGTTTTGCCACTGCGCTGCCCATCCCCCGCTGCTCCCCGAGCTCTGGTCACCCTCGGTCCAGCCAGTTCCGGACCGCGCCCTTGGCCCCGGTCTCGGTCGGCACCCCACCTCTCTGCCCAGTGCCGTCGGCTGTGCTTGGGTCGAAGCCCGGCGCTGCCTGGTCGCGTGTGACAGCCTGGAAAGGGGGAGGGGGGAAGAAGGGGGGGGGACACGGGAAGGGAGGGATCTGGAGGCGGCGCTGAGCAGGAGCACATCACACCGGACTCCACTCGACGCTCGGCAGTAGCCTCCAGAGCCTCTCGCCCCGAGGGAGATGGGTTGAGATGCCGCTGCCAGGGGGAATGCTCGGAGCCTTGTGGCTGCAGGGACCGAGATGCAGCTGCCAGCAAGCAGCCGCTGGCGATGGGAGGAGGCTTCCGCCGAGGCTGGGCTGCGGCGGAGTCTGAGATTCTGGGACAGCGCACTTCACCCCTGGGAGCATCCCTCCCTGTCCCCGGGGCCAGGACGCCCACCTCTGCCCTCCCTACTTTCTTCGGAGACCCGAGCGAATCGTTCCGCTGGCTGACTGATCGCTGGAGTCGTTCTTCGAGCCCCGGCACGGGAGGGACATGCCAGAATTTAGGAGCAATGTGACTCTCAACCTCCCACCTCATCCAGGGAAACAGGCTTGCTGAAGCCGGAGCCAGGAGGGGACCATGGGAGGGACACAAGTCAAATGGTGAGCTGAAGCCACTTTGGCTTCTGAGGTGCGGATATGAGGGGAAGCAGAGCTAGGACGGGGAAGGGGGGGCATGGTTGACTGGAGACAAGAAATGTTTGGGGGTGCTATTCAGTGAGAGCAGGCTGCTGGTCTGGGATTAACACTACAGAATAGAGTTATTTGAGGAATTTGGAGCCGACTTCGAGGCGATAGGACTCTATCTTTTTGTCTACTATACATTTAAAAAATTAGTGTGCCTAATTTGGTGGTATCTTTGCTGGGGTTTGTTGGTACAGTAAATTAATATGGGTGAGATACTAGATTAAGAAATGCATGGATAGGACCTATTTGTAATCAACAGTTCTCTGACCTCAGAGAGAATTATGATGATAAGTAGGGATTGTTTGTCAAATATGACTTTTAAGGTAGTTAGGGAGGAGCCCACATCTTACAATTAATTAATTAGCATGAAGATACTTTTCTCTGACCTGAGGCCGAGGATTTAAAGCACCTTCCTCTTCTAGGGATGCGGGGGTGTCTTACTGCTCTGACACATGCATGCCCCAGGATTTTCCTCCCTCCAGGTTCTAGATCTTGGCCATCTAGCTTCCTGGTCTTACCTCCGTGGCCTTATCCTGACAGTCTCATTTCAAAAAAAAAGAAATGTTGTTTTCCTTTGCCTGCTCTGCCACTCCCCCAGTGGGGTTGGATAACCAGACATCCGCCTCCTTCTGCCCTTATATGGGAGGCAACTTACTTGAGAGAGGTGGAACTGAGCATGCGTCTGTGCTTTTAGGAAAGCCTTTTCTCAGCAGCAGAGATCCCCCATTTTTCCCTCCCTTTCTCCGATCTGTCTCACACATCCCTCCTGCGGTCTAGCTAGATGCAGGCAATGGGACTTGTTATCCGTAGTACCTTGTTAGTTGGAGAAGGAGGGGCAGCTGACAAGGGCTTTGTGCATCCAGATTCCTAGTTTTGTAAGAGGTAAATGCTGGAGCCCGAGCACTCATAAATCTATCCTTATTAGTGACACAGCCCCTTTCACATGAGAGCCTTCCCGGCGGCTGTGAACTCATGTTGGCCTGAAGGTCAGATTGCTTACATAGTGAAAATAGCTAAGAAAACACTCAACGTTGCTGAGTAGTACCTGCTACTCCTCACTTCTCTCACCTGCTTGAACTATACACCTCTAGATGTTAAAAAAAAGGAGATTATAAGAAAGATGAAGACATAGTACTAATTGAGATCATTTCCACCAAAGTTCTTCAACTGTGGACCGTGGGGAGACACTAGTCCACAGTTCTAAAATCTGCTGCTTCCACTGTGATTGTTTCTAGTTTTTTCTCTGGTTTGTGGGAAGAGGAAATTGTTAACTCCTACTTGTGGTCATAAGGATTAGCCTGGGGCACATTAAGGGGGTCAGTGAATCCTAGACACTTTCCCTGTTGTCTGGGTGATAGGTTTGGAAAGAATTCCCAAGAGGGGGCTGAGCCGTAGACTCCACAGCCCCTGAGATTGTGTTGGTGCTGATGTTCTCATAGTGCAGTGTGGAGAGAAAGGGCTCTCCAGACTCTTCTGTCCTTATATGATAGAAGTATTATCCTCGCGTTCCCATCTTGTCTGGTTCAGGGGAAGATTTAAAAATTTGCTTCCCTGAAAATCTGAACAGTTCCTCTCAAAGCTACATCAGAACACAGAAATTATTGAAAGGTATCTCAAAATATAACTTGAAAATATGAAACTATGGCAAATAATAATAAAATAATAGTAATTCTTCACTAAGAAAGAGCTAATCAAGTAAATTTTGATCTAGCTGCCACTAGTATGTTTTTCTCCTTTTGCCCCACCACTCTTATATTCATAAAGATTTGTTTTTATTTTATGTGTATGAGTTTTTTGGTCTGCATTATATGTCTGCACCACATGCATGCCTGGTGCCTGTGGAGGTCAGAAAGGGTGTCAGATCCCCTGGAACTGGAGTTGGAGATGGGTGTGAGCCACTGTGGTAGTGCTGGACTGAACCTGGGCCTTCTGCAAAAGCAGTCAGTGCACTTATTCTGCCTCTCTGCCCATCCTAGCATTGCAATCACATGAGCAGTTTCTACCCCTAAACTGTCTTCTGCCATGACTCCTCTTTTGGGATTCACTTAGAGCTGATCTCTGGTTGCTTGTGAGAGACTCAGATTTTTGAAAATATGATTTTGATCCAGCTCCAAAAGTTAATTAAGCAGAACCATCACCCTCTGAACATGGGCCTTGGAATTAATAGCGGTGGATACTACAAAACAAATGAAAAACCAAAAAGCAACAACAGCAACAACCAAAGAAAAAAGAAAGAAAGAAAAATAATCTACACAACAAAACAAAACAGTTTTTAAAAAATGGCTTATTGCCTATTCTGATAACTCTCATTTCAATCAATTATGCTTAAAGGCAGTCTTATTGTAGAGTGAACTCCCTGGGGTGTTGGGGAGATTGCTCAGTGGTAAAGAGTGCTCCCTGCTCTTCAGAGGATCCAAGTTCAGTTCCCAGCACCCACCTAGAATAGCTCATAACTGCCTGTAACTCCAGGTTCAGGGAACTCAACATCCTCTCCTGGTTTCTGTGGGTATCTGATTTTACAATTACCCCACCCCCACACAGAGACATAGGCACATACACACAATTAAAATGTAAAATAGATAAATAATATTAAAAACAAAATACTCCCTAGGACTAGTTTTCTTTCACTTATTCCTTCCACATTTCTTTCATTTGTTCAACAAACATTTGTTCTAATTGTGAACATCACGTTAGGTGTGGTATGAATAAGATATCTCTGGGATGAATTGTGAAAGTTGACGTCTGTATAACTGTTCATAATTGTTTCTCTTCTCTTTTGTTTTACCACAGTCTGACTTCACCCAGCCCAATCCATAGTGCAAAGAGTGAATCCATTATAACCCAGTCAGAGGAAAAGGCCGATTTTGTGATTGTTCCCTCTGAAGGAATAGAGAACAGAACAGGTACCACTGCCCGCCTGCCTGGGTTGCTTCAAGGGGAGGCTTTTAGTGTGAAGACTTCAGAGCTTCTGACTATCTACATTAAGGTTCCTAGCTGTGTCTGTCTTCACAGTCTGTGCATGTAGGGTCAGGGTGAGCTCAAGAGGACTCTAATGCCTTTGAGCCAATTAATGTAGTCATCTAAGTACATGATATCCTTTCTGGTATTGAGCTGTCAAAAAAGCTCACAGCAGCATAGAGCAGTCCACCCTTGACTGACTGCTATGAATTAGGAAGTGACATTGGGGCAGTCAGAAGCTGTATTAGGGTAAGTAGTTTTTACTATTCCCGTTTTGTGAAGATGATTTTGGTTCTTCACTAACTTAGGCTGGAGCCAGGAATACATAGTTTAAACCAAAATGCCCATGAGAACATGCAGCAGGGAACTGGTCTTGGTATGAGGGCTACAGAAAGGACCACAGGGTTCTCATTGCTTAAGCTTTTGAGCCTGCCTCATTTATCTTTTTTTCCCTCCCTATTTAAGCGTGAAAAGAAACATGAATAAGGCAAAGTACAAGTGTTAGTTTGACGTCTCCTCATCTATAAAGGTTGCAATGAAATTGAACCCCACAAAAGAAAATCCGAAATGAAATTCTTCTTCACTCTGCTTCCCCTCAAGCCCAAGCATTTGTACCAGTCAGTCATAGTCTGGGTGTGGCGGTGCACATCTGTAATCTCAGAACTCAGGAGATGGGGACGGGACGATCACAAATTTGGGGCCAACTAGGCTACCTAGAGAATTCCAGGCCAACCTGGGCTACACAGTGAGACCCTGTCTCAACAACCAAAAACCAAACAGCCACCATGGAGTCAGAATCTCTTAGGCTGTGGAGAGAAAGGGGAGGATCTGTTGAGCACTTGCACTATCAGATACTACTGGGTCCTTCATGTTTTACCTTTTTTAATCTTTACTGCAACTCAGGGAGTTGCTTTGCACCTCTTAGAAGTAAAGAAGCTTGCCCAAAGACTTCATAGCCATCTGTATTCCGTAATGCACATAAACGGTGATGCATGTAATTAGTATAAAGGGACACCAGAGCAACGAGGTCTTAAAGACAAGAAATAAACCAGGGAGTAATAGTGAAGCTTTGTGAGTATGCTTTACTGATTTTATTTCAGCACGAATCACAGGATATTGTGTGAAAAGGGTTAAGTTATGCCTCAATAGGGAGAAAGGAATAGGTTTGTCTTAGTTGGGTTTCTATTGCTGTGATATAACAAAATGTCACCACCTAAAGTGACTTGGGGAGAAAAAGGGTCGGTTTTGCTTAGAGGTTACAATCCATTATGAGGGGAAGCCAAGGCAGGAGCTCAGGGTGGGAACCTGGAGGCGGGAACTGAAGCAGATACTGTGGCCTACCAGCTTGCTCAGTTTGTTTCCTTATACATCCAAGGACTACCTGCTCAGGTGTGGCCCCACCCACAGTGGCCTGGGCCCTCTCACGCCAATGTTAATTAGAAAGCGCCCTCCAGATGTGCCTACAGGCAGTCTGATAGAGGTGTTTTCCCAGTTGTGGTTCCCCTTCCCTGGGTTGTGTTGTTAGCAAACACCAGGCAGCACAGGGCTGGTTGAACCACAGTCTCCGGTCCGAAGTTCCAGAGTTCCCAAAGGGATTTTGTTTTCATTTGCATCTGACAGTTCCATTACTTATAAATCCGACTCTGGGAATGTCAGTTCTTAGGAGCTGGGAGTAAGATCCTTTGTGTGCCAAAACAAATCTGTAGTGTAGGGCCAGGGTAAGACTTAAGAGGGTGGACTTTCCTAACTCAACTCGTGCTTTCCCGAGCCTGGTACCCCAGTTAACAGCCAGTTCTTTGTGTCTCACAGCTCCACCTAGTGGAGAGTCCGGTTTGTCTGTGCAGACAGGTTCAGAAGGCAGGTGACCTGAACCTGTGAGGTACGCTGAGCCCAGTCTGCCGGAAACCACTCTTCTTCAAGATGGACTATCTTCCCACCTTTCATTTTGCAGACGAGACAGACTCTCCGTTATCCCGAGACTGGAGGCCTGGGAGCCCGGGAACGTACCTGGAAACCACATGGGAAGAACAGCTATTGGAACAACAAGAACATTTAGAAAAAGAAATGGAGGAAGCAAAGAAAATGATTTCAGGACTACAGGTAGCTCTTTCCTTTGCAGCTTGTTCTTGGTGCCCTACTTAATTATTCTTTTTAAATCAGTGGTATCAATTGGCAAAGAAAAAAAAACACCTTCTTTAGTTGTGTATGAGTGGTGCCCAGGGGGTGAAAACTCACTTGTGAATGTCTTAAGTGGACTTTGGAACTCTTGTTTACCATCCAGCTGTTAGGATTTGTGCAAGCTCCCGAGCTCCCACTGACCCCTGTTTTATAGGTAGGCATCTTTACTACTCTCACAGACCTGCAACTGCAACTTTGATCAAAGACTGTCTCTCAGGAATTCAGCAGCAGAAAGGTGCAAGAGGCAATAATAGCCCCAGGTTTCCATTTGAGTTTGGCTGAGGGACTTGGCTCCCTCCTAACACATCAGCACCTGATACCAAGGCAGTGCTGTGCTAGTGGAGGTTTTCCTTGAACAACAAAGCCCTTCACTTGTTCCTATACCTTGCTATCAGTCAGGGGAATCTCCCCCCACCCCCATGGACTGACCCACTTGACATAGAGCCCATCCAGTGAGCCCCTCGATCCTCTGTCCTTATTCGATTGGCTCTGTTTGGAAGAGCCCTCGTAGTGTGCTGAAGACCCTGAAATTGCCTAGGAATATTCCATTCTGTTTGTGCTAGGAACTGCACCAGTTTTGAATTGTGAAATATTTATGGACACATAAACAAAGCCCACATTATGTGCGAGGCTCTGGCAGGCTGTGGAGGGCGTGCTCCTAGCTGGCCGGCAACAGGGTGGGGACACAAAAGGTTCCTAAAGAAAAAAGGAGGTTGGTGCTTTGGTAAAACAATTTGCATAATGTGTGCCCTAGGAACCCGCACCGATTGGAGGAATGTTTACATCCTCCTAAACATTCCCCAAGAAATTTGTGGTGTCTGCTTCTTGCTCTGTATTAAAATAATTTTTAAAAAATCTGTTGGGTTCCTTTCTGTCCCTCCAGTAAGGAATATTTTAATGATTTGTTGTTGTTGTTGTTGTTTTAATGGGAAGTTTTTTATGAATGTGGTGGATTTTACCTACCTAGGTTTTTCCCCAGAATAATTTGCATATGTGAACAAAGCATGGGTAGCTCTCAGTGTGGCTCTGTCTGATTTGCATTCCTTGGCTTGAGAGAAAGTCAGTGACTGATGAAACAGGAAAATCAAGAAGAAAGTTGACAGGTAGAAAGGCAACATCCTAATATTTCCTTCGAACAGAGGAGTTTTAATTCACTGCTGTGTGATGACAATGAGGATTCCTTCTCACCGAAGAGCACAAAAGGCCCCCAGCATCCCCTGGCCTCCTTAACTCTTTAAATGATGAATGAGGTGTATGTCAAGTCACATCCAGGATTGGTGACTTATTAGTATGCCATGATTAGAGACCATTGAGCAGTCTACCTCTGGGGTTAATATTTCTGCAATGGCACTCATGTGTGATGTCCCAGTGCCAGCAATTCCCTGCAGCCCCGGGGCTGTGTGCCTGCCCAGTCGTCCCTCTCACCATGAATCCATGGGAAAACCAAGTTCATTTGATTTTCTCAAACATTATGATTAGTGTTTAGTAGAGGAACTGTTGGCTGGATTTTAGAACATTCTTCATCATTGTGTATGATGAATTTGTGTTATATTTTTTAAAAGAGGTTTTATTTAACCTCTGAATCTCTCTTTCAAGTTGAAACAAAACTGTGACAACATGAGAACAGAATTTCCAATCTTTACCTCACCTGATATATCTCATAATACATACCTGAGCAGGCAGATCTCTAAATTTGGGGGCTCTAAAGTATACTTGGATGCTGCTTTAAGAATAAGATCGTGAGGCTGGTGGAATGGCTCAGCAGGCGGAGACATAGACTGCTGGGCATGGGGATCTGAGTTGGATCCCTGGGACCCACATAGTGGAAGGGAAGAACTGACTCCTGAAAGCTGTCCTCTGACTTCCCCACATATCTGTGGCTCACATGCACCCACATACAACACACACATATGCACAACAGAGAGATGGCTCAGCTGTTAAGAGCCTCTGCTTTTACCGAGGCTTGAGTTGGTGTCCCAGCACCCCAGTGAGACAAGAGCTGCAACTGCATATCTACGCTATCCAGCACCCTCTTCTGGTCTCCATGGACAGTGAACTCACATGCACAAACCAACACAGAGACGTTAAAAATAAAAGTAAATTTTATCAGAGCAAGGTGTTGCATGGAGGCAGAGGTAGATAGATTTCCTGAGAGTTTGTGGCCTTCCTGGGCTATAGAGTGAATTCCAGACCAGCCAGGGCTACATAGTAAGGTCCTATCACAATCAATCAATTGATTTAAAAATAAACACAAATTTCAAAATAAATAAAATGTGAAAGGAAAGGCATGAGACTGCAAACTATAAATACCATGTTAGGTGTGGGTTCGTGGGAGAGGCAGTGTCCTAAGGCCCCAATGCTGCGCTTCCTGAGCTTCAGGGGGTATCTGCCCCCTTTGTACTCACTAATGCACTAATGCAAAACAGCCTGGGGTTGAAATGAATGAGGCCATCTCTGGAAAGATTTTTCTTTCTTCTATTCATGTTGCCTCAGGGGGTGAAAATGAGAATTATTAAAACAAACAAACAAAAAGCAAACAGTCCCAAGGCTGTGTTTTCAAATGGATTTCAGACAGTTCATTGTAATATACTTCTCTGAGGCAAGATAATTCCACACTGATTTTAGATCCCCAGTTGGCTGGAAGAGCTGTGTTTGAAGAGTTCTAGTTGAAAATTTGGAAATATGTTTGGACATTTCTGAAGGGAAGGTTTTTTAGTTGTTCTTCTGAGACAAAAAATGCTCAGAGCAGAGGGTCTGTGTGTGTCCAGAAAGATGAAAGTGCTCCATTGGCCTC
>JAQHUG010001793.1:0-15721 GCA_028555095.1 Dicrostonyx torquatus
GTTCGCACACATGTATAGCATAGCATGAGCGCGTTCGCACACATGTATAGCATAGCATGAGCGCGTTCGCACACATGTATAGCATAGCATGAGCGTGTTCGCACACATGTATAGCACAGCATGAGCGCGTTCACACACATGTATAGCATAGCATGAGCGCATTCACACACATGTATAGCATAGCATGAGCGTGTTCACACACATGTATAGCACAGCATGAGCGCGTTCGCACACATGTATAGCATAGCATGAGCGCATTCACACACATGTATAGCATAGCATGAGCGTGTTCACACACATGTATAGCACAGCATGAGCGCGTTCACACACATGTATAGCATAGCATGAGCGCATTCACACACATGTATAGTACAGCATGAGCGCATTCGCACACATGTATAGTACAGCATGAGCGCATTCACACACATGTATAGTACAGCATGAGCATATTCACACACATATACAACTCTAACCTCCACATGTATATTATAGCATGAGCGCATTCACACACATGTATAGTATAGCATCAGCATATTCACACACATGTATAGTATAGCATGAGTGTATTCACACACATGTATAGTATAGCATGAGCACATTCACACACATGTATAGTACAGCATGAGCATATTCACACACATATACAATAAGTAATTTTTAAAAGTAAAATATTACTTAAAGTGAACATATATAGACAGATAAAACATGGCCATTCGTAAATCTGTAAGTTATTAGAATAGAGCCAGTTTTCCTAAAACGAAAGTTATTGTTTTAATAGTTATGCTCATTTAATAGCCATGAGATTTGTTAAATATGTTTTCAATGTAATTTTTAAATACAATTCAATAGACTGAGAAGAGGAAAGCAGAGGGTGCAGCAGGGAGAGAGTTCTGACTCGCCAGTCTCCAGGGTTAGGTGTGCTGCTTTGATTTAGGTTGAGAACCTCCTCAAAGGTCATTTCTTGACCTAGTGTCTTCTGAAGTGGGTTTCTTCTCCTGGAGTAGTGGCATCTCCATTTCAGGACAGGGAAACTGTGCCTAATAAGAGGCTTAGCACTGAGTCTTGATGATCTTGGCTAGGGGCTACCAAGCACACATGACCAACAGAGTGATCAGAAATGAACTCTAGAACAAGTCTCCCCTGGGTCCCAGGGCCAGAGTGTGGATGCCATGAATCCTGCAGGTGTCAAGGAGGGAGGGACAACTACTATAACCTGATTTGAAAATATGAAAATATACCATAAAGGGTAGTCATCATTTGAAAACTAGAATCAGTCACCCCAGCACTTGGAAGTTCAAAGGAGGAAGATCAGGAGTTTGAGGCCAGCCTCAGCTATATAGGGAGTGGGAGGCCAGTGTGGAACCATGTGAAACCCTGTCTCAAAAAAAAAATGGAAGAAAGGAAGGAAGGAAAGCAAACAAAAAGTGACACCAAAACACATACCAGATCACATCGATGTAGTGTTTTATGTATTTGAGACTGTCTGGCTATGTATTTTAGGCTGACCTCAAAGTCATAATCTTCTTGTGTCAGTGTCTCAAATACTGGGATTACAGGTAGGCCACAAAATCTGGATATCTGTTTCTGTCTCTGTGCAGTGTGTGTGTGTGTGTGTGTGTGTGTGTGTGTGTGCGCGCGCGCGCGTGCGTTTGCATACACACAAGGATGAGAGCATATGAGTGTGGAGATGAGAAGAAAACTTTTGAGTACCAGTTTTCCCTTTCCCCTGTGGAATCAGGGGATCACAGGCTATAGGCTTGCATAGCAAGTGGTTTTACCTGCTAAGCTATCTCACCAGTTGCATCTCTGTGGTCTTGAAAACAAATGGACCATGGGGAAGAAACTTGCAAAGAGAAGTAAAAGTTCCTTCTATTTCTAGTGCTCAGCAAGCCAAGCTTGATTTTCAGTGTCTAAGTATTCTAATTGTATTCTTACTGGTGTCCCGCATGTGCCTGCAGGAGCACATGCTCAGGTCTTGCCTTTCCTTGCAAGTGACTGTCTTTTTAATCTGGGGTAGTTCACTGCTCTGGGATGCCAGACTTTTGACTAGTTACAGGAAAGTCACAAGTTTGCAGATGTCTTGATGCTTTTTCTTGGGCAATCAGGGACAACCCCCTTTTCGGCTCTTAAGCTCCTGAGTTTCCTGAGTTGAAAGTAAGCCTTAGAGTGACTATAGGAGGCAGCCACTATTTGTGTCATTATTTAAAAATTGAGGAGTTGGCTCCAAGTTCAAGAGCCTACATAATGAGGAGGGCCTGCCTGCCTACCCGGAACTCTGCTGGAGCCAGCAGATAAGGAAGGCCAGCCCACCTGTGCCCAGCCCAGAGCCAGAAGTCAACTAAGGCCCACCTGCGGGCACTCAACCTCTACTGCTCCACTGAGTGACATCTATTATGACCAGAGCTGTGGCCCCAACTCCACCACAAGGATCAACCCTCTGAACCTAGCGCCTGGAAGACTGATTAATGGAGACACTGTAATGGAAAAATTAAAAATGCTGCAGGATCTCCAGCAGCAGTAGGCAGCAGAAATGCTGTAGGTCCCCAAGCAGTGGTAGCAGGCCATGTGGTGGCAGGCAGTGGGCCCTGAGAGCAGCCAGTCCCAGGCAGAGAGGGCTGCCAGTCCCCGAGCGGTGGTTGGTCCCAGGCAGGGAGACATGTGGCGGGCAGGCAGGAGCCAGAGACATGGATAGGCATGTCATGCAGAGTAAAGTTGAACATTTGTTAGGTGGGTTATTGAGGAGACGAAAAAAGGGGAGAAGGGGGGAGATAAAAGGGAGAAGAGGGGGGAGAGAGAGAGAAAGAGAGAGAGAGGAGATAGAGAAGAGAGAGACAGAAGTAGGGGAAGGGGAGAAGTGGGGAGAGAGGCAGAAGCTGCTTCTCCAAGAGGAAGACGGAAAGGAGAGAGAGCTCTCAGGCAGGAAGCTGAAGATCAGCCTGCCTCAGCAGATGGGGGAGGGAGTGGGCGTGGCTTGTCTTTTAAAGGGACAGAAATCATTACAGACACAACCCCAACTATACCAATTAGAGGAAAAGATGAGTAGACAGCAAGGTAAAAACACACTGAACAAAACAAAGAGCAACACAGTACCACAAAAAACAACTCTACAGCAGCAAGACTTGAACACCCCAACACAGATGAAGCAGAAGAAGACAATATAAAAAAAACTCTAGGAAAATGTTTGAGGCTCTTAAAGAGTAAATGAAAAATTTCCTCAAAGAAATAAAGGAAAAGACAAACAAAAAATGGAAGAAATCAATGAATCCCTTATAGAAAACCAAGATAAAGCAATCAAACCAATAAAAGAAATGATTGAAGATTGAAAACTGAAATACAGAAAATGAAGAAAACACAAACTGAGGGAATTCTGGAAATGGAAATTATAGGTTAATGATCAGGAACCACAAATGCAAGCATAAACAGAAGAATACAAGAGATAGAAGAAAGAATCTCAGAAATTGGAGAAAAATAGAGGAAATAGATTCATTGGTCAAATAAAATGTTAAATCTAACAAAAGTTTAACACAAAATACCCAAAAAATATGGGACACAATGAAAAGACCAAACCTAAGAATAATAGGGATAGAAAAAGAAGTCCAACTCAAAGGCACAAAAAATATATTCAACAAAATCATAGAAGAAACTTTCACAACCTAAAGAAGAATATGCCTGTGAACATACAAAAAACTTACAGAACACCAAACACATTGAACCAAAACAAAGCCCCCTTGCCACATAATAACCAAAATACTAAACATACAGAATAAAGAATGATTATTAAGAAAATAATACTTTTCTTATAATTATTACTTGGAAAAGGCCAAGTAACATATACAGGCAGCCCTATTAGAATTACACCTGACTTCTCAATGGAAACAATGAAAGCCAGAAGGTTCTGATCAAGTGTTATACAGACATTAAGAGACCACCGGTGCCAGACCAGACTACTATGCCCAGAAAAACTTTCAGTTATCATAGATGGGGAAAACAAGTTAGTCCATGACAGAACCAGATTTAAACAATATCTAGCTACAAATCGAGCCCTACACAAAGTACTAGAAGGAAAACTCCAAACACAGGAAGCCACCTACACCAACAAAAACACAGCCAATAGATGATCCTACAGCAGCAAATGCCAAAGAAGGGAAAGGCACACATAATGACATCACCTGCAACAAAACCAAACTGACAGGAACTAGCAACCACTTATTATTAATATCCCTCAATATAACTCACCTATAAAAAGACAAAAGATAACAGATTGGTTATGAAAACAGAAGCCATTCTTCTGCTGCATACAAGAAACACACCTCAACCTCAAAGACAGACATCACCTCAGAGGAAAGGAATGAGAAAAAATTTTCCTATTAAATGAACCTAAGAAACAAACTGGGGTAGCTCTCCTAATATCTAACAAAAAAGATTTCAAACTAAGATCAATCAAAAGTGACAAAGAAGGACATTTCAGATTTGTCACAGGAAAAAATCCATCAAGGGGAAAACTCAATACTGAACATCTAAAACTTTGAAGAAAGAAACTGAAGAAGATACCAGAAAATAGAAAGATCTCCCATGCTCTTGGGTAGGTAGAAATAACATAGTAAACACTGTAGCCTTACCAAAAGCAATCTACAGATTGAATGCTATGCCCATCAAAAACCCAGCAAAATTCTTAACAGACCTCAAAAGAATAATACACAGCTTCACATGGGAAAACAAAAAAACCCAGGATAACCAAAATAATGCTGTACAACAAAAGACCTTCTGAAGGCATCACAATCCCAGACTTCAAACTCTACTATAGAACTACAGTAAAGGGACAGCTTGGTATTGCATAAAAACAGACAGGAGGACCAATGGAATTGAATTGAAGACCTAGATATAAATGCACACACCTACAAACAGCTGATTTTTGACAAAGAAGCTAAAAATATAAAATGGAAAAAAGAAAGCATATTCAACAAATGATACTGGCATAACTTTCTGTAGAAAATGAAAATAGATCCATGTCTATCGCCACGCACAAAACTCAAATCCAATTGGATTAAATACCTCAACATAAAACGATCCACACTGAACCTCACAGAAGAGAAAGAGGAAAGTCCACTTGAATGCATTGGCACAGGAGACCACTTCCTACATATAACCCCAATGGTACAGACACTGAGAGAAACAATTAATAAATGGGACCTCCTGAAACTGAGAAACTTCTGTAAAGCAAAGGACATGGTCAACAAGGCAAAACAGCAACCTAAAGATTGGGAAAAGATCTTCAGCAACCCCATATTAGAAAGAGGACTGATCTCCAAAACATACAAAGAACTCAAGAAACTTGACATCAAAAGAACAAATAATCCAATGAAAAATGGGGTACAGACCTAAACAGAGAACTCTCAACAGACAAATCTCAAAGGAAAAAAAGACAGTTATGAAAATGCACAGCATCCTTAGCCATCAGGAAAATGCAAATCAAAACAACTCTAAGATTCCATCTTACACCTGTCAGGAAGGCCAAGATCAAAAACACTGATGACAGCTTATGCTGGAAGGGATGTAGGGTAAGGGGAACACTCCTCCATTGCTGGTGGGGGTGCAAACTTGTACAGCCACTTCGGAAATTAGTATGACGATTTCTCAGAAAATTAGGAAAGAATCTACCTCAAGACCTATCAATACCGCTGTTGGGTATATACCCAAAAGACGCTCAGTTGCACCACAATGACATGTGTCCAACTATGTTCAACTGTGTTCATTGGAAACAACCTAGATGCCTCTCAGATGAAGAATGGATAAAGAAAATGTGGTACATTTACACAATGGAGTACTACACAGTGGTAAAGATTAATGACATCTTGAAATTTGCAGACAAATGGATTGATCTAGAAAACATCATATTGAGTGAGGTAATAACACAGACCCAGAAAGACAAACATCATATGTATTCACTCATAAGTGTCTTTTAGACATAAAGCAAAGAAAAACCAGCCTACAGGCCACAACCTTTTGTTGAGTGGAGAGCAAAAGATTAACCTTTGGAATCATTTGAAGCGGAACCATCAACAGGCCTTGATGCGAGGGTAGACAGCAGTGTGCATGTATCTGGTTTATGCTTTCAAAAGGAGGATGGTGACAGAAAATGAATTTATTCCCAAGCAGGAAGAGGATCTTTGTTGGCATCATACTTGACATAAACAACTTGCGGGAAGAAAGATTTATTTTCTTCCTCATTTTAGCCTGTTTCTCCACACATGGGAGAAGAATGTCATGGCAGCGAAGGCATATGACATGAAAGAGAAACTTCCTCCATGGCAGCCAAGAAGGAACTAGGAACAAGTGATCTACTTGTACCAGATAGATTCTTCCTCCTTAAAAAGAACCTCCTTAAAAAGGCACCATTTGGGGACCAAGCACTTAGCATTTGACTTTGGGGGAGATATTACATGTGTAAATCATAACAGCATGGGGAGGTCAGTAAGCAGATTGATTTTAGACAGGCTGTTCAAGGTGTCCAGCACAGAGAGACAGAACTGACTGTATCTGGGGTAGGGAGAGCAGACACACAGGCAGACACTGGCCTGGCTATGTACAGTGAGCATCTCTCAGACATCTCTCTGGCATTCTGATGCCATAGCCATTGCCCCAGCTTTTGGAAAACTCAAGCCAAATTTTGAAAAAGGGAGGGGGGATGCGTTTAATGTGGCTCACATGACGAAAAGTCACCCTTCCTTGCTCCCTGGTGCAGAAACTAATCAAACAGCAAGGATTTGAAACTTCTGATTCAGGCATTTAGCGGGTTGCAGGGAAGCCATTACCATCTGAAAACCTTGCACAGGGAAGTGTGTCTGTAGCAGAAGCTAGCGACAAGCTCTTCCTTTTGTGAAGACACCCGAATCATTTACATTTTTTTACTTTTGCTTCCTGTCTCATGCTCAATAATTCTGACATTTTCTTCAAATGCAAATGATGTGTCTGAAAATTTTACAAATGTGACACTTTAGTTTTCCAAGAGTGGGGGATTTCTTTCAGATGACAATGCTGTCTGTCTCCTGGCTCTGTAACTCCTATCTGGTCTAGCATGAGGCTAGTTGCTTCATCAGGTATTTCTGTCCGGCTTTGCAGCTTTTCCGAGAAGATCTTAAAGCTGAGACAAGGCACTAGTTGTTCAGCTAAGTTTTCAAAGTATTAAATATTAATTCTCAAACCTTGACCTTGAAAGGGCCTCAAGGTCGGCAAATGTTAGACACTCCCCCTCCTTGCTGAATTTCCATGTCATCTTTCTACCAACTGGGTATTCTCCAAAGACTTGCATGTTTCTAATGGCTGGTAGGAAAAATACCCTAAAACTATGATAATGGAATTAAGCTTCACTTACCTTTGAAAGCTTCCACACCATTGTCTGGTTGGCCACTGTAGCCTTCCCCAAGGAAGGAGAAGTTCATACTGGGCCTTTGCACAGATGCATTTGGACTCATATTGCTTATGCATGTCATATCTTGAGCATCACTTCAAGGCTTATCAGAAGCTCCATCCCAGTCTCATAATCTGTATTTTAATAAAACCCTTGGATGCCATACACAGGGATTTCTAAGGAGCACGGCTTGAAGGGATTTGGTTCACTGTCCATGTGTAGTGTTTTCTTGTTGGGAAATTGACATGATTGGACTCAATGATCTCTAAAAGCTCTCTGCATTCATGAGATACTAAAACTCACAAATACTGAGTTTGTAAAAAGCTATTATTTGCCCAGTCTTAATAATGGAAAGCTAGGAGAAATCTAGATATAAAATAAGAGAAAATTGTTTTAATGAGAAGTTCTTTTTAACCATTTAAATTTTAAAAAGATGTGTTTGCCCAAGAATTTGTAAAATGAAAATTCTGGAGAAACTAGTAAGAGAAGACCAGGCTACACAATTTTATGTGTATACATAGTACACAATGTATAAAGGATTTAAGAAAGTACCAAAATGACTGTGTTTGCACATAGGCATATGATGAGAATTGTTACCCCACCCCCACCCAGCCACAGAGGTCCCTTACACTTCATCCGTCATGTACTTATGACTTGATTATAGGGAAAAAAATCAAATACCAAGCACTCTTCTTCTTCTATTAACAAAGATAAAATAGAAGACTTAAAAACTTCAATGTTTACAGGCAACCTCATAATTTATGCTGTAATAAATGTGTTAAATCCATTGTTTGTTATACAAAATGTAGCCTTCAGCTGTTGTCTTTCAAGGCCTAGCTCAAGTCTCCATTCTTCAAAGACAGTTTCTCTCCTTAGGCACTCTGAGGTCAGGGACCTTGTTTCAATCAAGTCTGTATCCTGGGCTGACAAAGGAATGGAGTTGGATTAGGTACAAAGTAAACCTGAACCATAGGAGAGTAGGGAAAGGGGAGGGAGGGAGGGAGGGAGGGAGGGAGGGAGGGAGGGAGGGAGACTGGGGTAGAAGCAAACTCTAATGTTGCTTGAAGTTCAGCCCCTTTGGAATCTTGCAGTGCTTTTCAGCCGGATCTAGTTCCGAATAACAAATGGCCTTGCTTTGCTTGTTTTAGTGTCATGGTCTTGCCTCTCCAATGAGATTTCAAGTGTCATAAAAGAAGAAAACATGCTGCCTTATAAAATGTGTTTTGTTATTCTTCTCAGAAGCAATTTAGTTTGGGAAGCATTGTTTATTCCTAGTTATGTGAGACCCCAGAATTGCGTCTGTTTGAGGGTACAAGGCAGGGCCATAAGATCATGTTGTTTTTCATTTTGTTTTATGTTACAAATAGAATGATGCTTGGCTATATGCAGGGAAATATCAAATGTGGGGGACAAAACTGAAAGAACCCAGCCTTTCTGCCTATCTGTTACCACATCCATGACACAGACGTGGGACTATATGGAGTGCAACCTGAATTCTAGGAAAGAAATCCCAAGCTCAGCTCACCAGTTTGCCCGCCAGTCAGCCATCACACCTCCAGTACCAATCCAGGACTGTGCAAAGTGACTCCTGGTCCAAAAGCTGTACTGTTTCCTAACTGAGCTGCGACCACTGATGACACCACATCTCCACAGCAACACGAAGTGGCCCCAAGCCTGAAATGAAAGGAAAACTCTATGGAACAGTCTCACGGCTTGACAGGTTGGACTCACAGCAAACAAAGGTCTAAACACCCTTTCAGCAAAGGCAAGAAACCCATACCAGCAAACTCCAGTGCCTTGATTCCAGATGCCTAGGACTCACTGCAAAAATAAAAACAAGAATAACCAATACAATGTCTCCTCTCGAAACCATTACCTCAGTCACTGTAACAGCTGATATGGAAGAAAATTATCTCAAGACAGCAATTATAAATATGTTCAAGGACCTTTGCTATAGGAAGTCTTACAGCTAGTGGTTACCCGCCCACTGGGGCGTGGCCTCTTATCCTATATATGCTGTGCAGAGCATGCATCAGGCCTCTTTTCCGGCCTCCCCCTCTATTCCAGTTGCGGATTTCGGTGTCTGATCTCCGTTCCAGCAGAGGATTCTGATTTGTGAAATTACCCCTAAATAAATTACCATCTATTTCTCAATTCTGAGCTAGTGTGGGATTTTTTTTAAGCAACCATCTTCAGAACTCAAAGAGGATATGAATGAATGAATGAATGAAGATAGTAGAAGCACAGTTTACTGAAATAATGAAAATAATTTAAGATACAAATATAGAAATTAATAAGAAAGTAGACTTTCCAAAGGAAAGCTAAGCTAAAATAAAACTCAAAAAAAATTCAGGAAGCTAAAAAAAAGCTCTGATGAAAGTCATACCAATTGATTGTTTCAAATGAGAGAGAGAATATCAGGTCTTGAAGGCAAGGTAGATAAAACGGATCACTCCTGATGTTGCAGAAAACATTAAATTTAAAAAGAACTCAAATACAAAACATGTAGGGAACTCGGAGAAATTATAATTGAACAAACCTACATATCATATGTATAGAAGAAGAAACACAGGTTAAAAGCACACAAATATTTTCAACAAAATTACAAAAGATAATTTCCTGAATCTAAGTGAAGAGTTGCCTGTCAGGGCGCAAGAGTCGTACAGACCACCAACACAGAACACACAAAGCAGGCCAGAAAAGAATCCTCATGTCACATACTAATAAAATCATTAAATAGACAATAAATAAATAAAAAATAACACACACACACACACACACACACACACACACACACGGTGACACGGAGTAGCAAGTGTTTGGCCAAACTGCTGGGAGCTGTAACCTCCGCAAGTTAACACATGGAATTACCCATTGCACCAAAGCCAGCTGCTTAAGAGGGAGCTTTCTTGGTGGGCCCTGCTCCCTCTCAGCGCTCGGATTTTTCTCAGCCTTGGAGGCAACTTTTGGCTTCCAGTCCGTCGTTCCCTTGTGTCTTTCTCTCCAGTGACTTAGAATATTTTCCCGTGATACCCAAACTTCCACATTTATGAACTCCATTTCCCTTGCATCGGACGCAACCTCACCCTTAGCGCTCCAGCGACCTCACCGCATCGTTAAAGAACTGGAGCCTGGCCCTAAGTACCTACAGGTCTTAAAGACACAAAACTACCCTTTCCATTAAGTTGAGGCAATTTTATGAAATTCAGAAAACATGGGATGAGCCCTTGGGCTTCAGCTCTGGGCTGTTTGCCCTAAACCAGACTGCCTCAGAGCAAAAGAATTTTAATTCCTTCACAGTATGGTTTGCTGTGGCTGGTAAGGCCAGGAGTGGGCTGGGACTTGTAATGTCTTAGGAGAGGTAAATGGGCTGCAGTTTCATGGCTTCCCAGCACGTGATGGCCTGGGGGCTTCTGATTTATTTATTTTTTTAATGGAGTGCGAGGCTGTAAACCCTTCCTGCTGGCAGGCTGGCAGGCTCTTAGGAGAGGTAAATGGGCTGCAGTTTCATGGCTTCCCAGCACGTGATGGCCTGGGGGCTTCTGATTTATTTATTTTTTTAATGGAGTGCGAGGCTGTAAACCCTTCCTGCTGGCAGGCTGGCAGGCTGGCAGGCTATGGGCGGCTGTAGAGGTGCACTGGCTACAGGGACGGTAGGGACAGAAGCTGCCGGAGTCCTGTAATTAAAACCATGCTCAGCAAACGCACCTAAAGCCAGGGGTCACGTCTGATTTCATCTAAAGCATTCCTCCTGGTCCCTTCTTAACCCAGTCTTGACTTCTGAGCATTCCCGTAGCTACAGATTTAGGGGTGGGGGCGGGTGGGCCGAGAGCAACGGAAGTCGTATGTGCAAGGTTCAGAACAGGTTCTGTCTGAACGTTAGCTGCAGAGTATTGGTGGGCAGATTGCATCCTTTACCCCCACCCCACAACTTGCTTTCCTTTATGCTTTTTTTTTTAAATGGAATACTTTGAAGAGGGTAAAACCGAACCTGAGCAACTTAATAAAGGTGATCCTTATTATTCCAAACTCGCATTCAACCTCTGTCAATTTCTAATGAAGAACACACTTTTGTTATTATTCACTTAAGGCAACACACGTTTCTAAGTATCAGCAGATTTTTTTTAATGCTCTTACTGCAGTTATCATCCACTGCAATAAAGTCCGGCCTCTACCTGGCTGGCTAGGCTATGTAGAGTTTCACTTTTGCTTTGGAGCAGGATGCTATCCCGAAGGGTCTGTAGAGTGAGCCAGGATTCCAGTTCAAAATAGGGAACTTTCACCCAAAATGGCCTTGTAGTCACCGAGCTGCAGAGATCAGACATATGTGTCTGCTTTGGTTAAAGGCTGAGACTGTAGCGCAGTGTGGAAGCACTCACCTACTCACCTAGCGTGATGAAGTCTGGCGGGGGGGGTACCATCACTAGTGCCACAAAAAAAAGAATGCAAAAAGGTAATAAAAGCTGACTGTATGGGCTGAGACCAAACACAGATTTAAAAACAAACAAACAAACAAAACCTTGAGGGACCTAGGGTGTGTTGTGGCTCACAGTTCAGAGGAACACAGTCCATCACAGTGGGGAACACGTGGCGGCAGGAACAGCTTCGTCCTTGGCACAGGGAAGCAGACCATGTGCATCCCAGGGCTCATCTGGTTTTCACTTTTCTCCTTTTTATTAAGATTATGGGATGGCGTGACCCATGCTCAGTTCACTTTATCCCATATGAAAAACATTCAAATTCTCACACAAAGGTGTGCCCTATTAAAGTCTTTTTTTAAGCTTTTCTTTTGGCATTTATATATAGCATGGTGTGCCTATGGATCAGGAGACAACTTGCAAGGATCGGTTCTCTCTCTCTACCTCGTGGAGTCTGTGATCAAAATTATGTTGCCGGACTTGGAAGCAAGCACCTCTGGTGTTCCGTCCTCTGTCAGGATGACAACTGAAGTGAGCATGGCACCTGCTGGAGTAAAATGCTGCTGGCTGGCGGAGGTGTGTCCTCAGGCTGCTTTGTTCTGGGTCAACACCACAGAAAGAACTTACACAAAACCACTTGGCATAGCCTACTACACGCCTTGACAATAAGACATAAGCCATGGCTTCTCGGATACAGACAGTTGCCTGGATGCTGTAGATAACTGGGACGTGTGATTGAAATGTGAAATGTCTCCTGTAGGCTCGCGTGCTTGAATGCTTGCTCCCACCTGGTGGTACTCTATTGGAAAGTTCTGGGACATTTAAGGCAGTGATACTCCATCTTCCTAATGCTGTTACCCTTTAGTACAGTTCCTCATGTACAGAGCCTCCCCTCATAAATTTATTTTTGTTGCTACTTCATAACCATCATTTTACTGCCATTGTGGATTGGAATGTAGATATCTGCTTTGTGATGGTCTTGGGCAACCCCTGTGAAAGGGTTGTTTGACCCAAAGGAGTCACAACCCACAGGCTGAGAACCACTGATTTAAGGGGTAGGGCCTGATGCAGTGGTGACTCACAGGGCACAAACTTCACAGTCTTATGTCCTGGCCCCAGTTGCTTGCAGTCTCTCTGCTTCCTGATTGCAGGTGCAATGTGACCAATCACTTCAAGGCTCCTACCATTGGGTACCCTCTATGGTAGACCACATTCCGCCCTACACTTACCCCAAATAAACCTTCCCTTACCCTGTCACAGCAAGGAGAAAAGTAAGATAACTGTACCTGTGTACCTGAACATCTCTGAAGAGCTCCGGCTACCCCATGCGTTGCCACTAACACACAAGTACAAAACTGTCCAAGGGTGTTGCTGCAGCTCCCATGTTGGAAGAGTTGAGCAACTTCCCAGCTCTGTGACAACCATCTCATATGCAGCCAGCGTGTCATCACACAGAACCTCAAGCAGCACAGGGCCCTGTGTTTACAGTCCCTCTCCCTGCTGCTTCTCTTTTGATACCTGTTTATGCAGCTGTGTTTTAGGTTAGCATCTTAGTTCTCAGCTTCTATGCTTATCAATAACTGAGAGGAGGGGAGTCATTTGGGAAGTCCTCCACTTTGTCAGTCAACACACTCCATTCATCAGACATCAGCAGTATGCTGACATGCTGAGGATAGAGATGAGACAGCTGTTTTTCCCTCTACCTCAGTTTCTCAAGGTGATGCTAGTTATCTGGTTGGTATGAGTTGAATGTCCTTAGCAAGATCATGTGTTTGAAATACTCCACCCCCAGCTGGTGGCACTGTCTGGGGATGTAATAGAAACCTTGGGACATGGACCCTAACTGAACTGAGCTGGGTCTTGTCTGATCTGTGCTCCTTGTTCCATCACAATGTTAGGGGTGCAGCCATACCTTCCGGCACCATATACCGCATGTGATTCCCATATGCCTTTCCTACTCTGATGGGGGGAGTAATGAAGTCATGGCCGAATAAACCTAGCGTCCCTTAAGTCACTTCTGTCAGATAGTGTGTCAAAGTAAGTCACACCCTGGCTCTTTAAAGGCAAAGAGAAGAAACCAGGATTGCAGCGCCTGCCAATTTCCATGGTGTAAAAGACCCTACAACAGCCCATTTCACACCAGCAATCACACCAGGCTGAACTATCCATGCACTACGAGGCCCAACTCATGGCTACTTCCACCCAATGCCATCCCAATCTCACTCACTGTGTGCCAGCTTTCCTACCCATATGTCAGTGTCCTGGCTCATCTCAGACAGAACCCGAGGTCTGGCAGAATAAATAAATATTAAGTAGGAAAGGAGCACCTTGGCATTTCAATATTAGCTAAAGGTTGCGTGCGAGCATACCGGTATCTGTACACACTATAAATGCGCGGGATCGCCTCCTGCAAAGCAGCACTTCTTTCCCTTTCCCTTTCGGCTCGTGGATTTCCGGAGATGCAGCAGCTTGTGTCTTGCTTTTCTCCCGCTACTCCCAGAGCTCTTCTCATCTAGGCAGCAGGGCAGCCTGTGGCTTTAAGGCTTTGCTTTGCGGTTTTCTTAACTTAAAATCTTAAACGGAGCTCTTGAAAGAGGCTACAAGAAAAGTAATGATCCTCAAAACGGAAGGCATTGTAACAGCAAAGAAGAAATTTAATTAGCCACCATAATAGCACCATTCAGGCTTCTTTTTCTTTCCTGTCTGTTTAGAAATAGGCACAGTGACTCCAGACTGTAGGTCTCACTGCCTTAGTCCCTTGCTTGACCTTTGTAAGTGGGACACAGGGTGTCTGTGTGTGTGGGGGGGGAACCACTCTGCACCTCAGCTTTGCAAAGAGCCTTTAAATTACGGTATTATTCATTTTAAGATTAACTCTATTTAATTTTTAGCTCTATAGATTCTTCGATAATGTCATGCATGGCTGCAGTGTATTTAGACCACATCCATCTTGGCTTTCTTCATCACCTCCTCCCTAATTCTCTCACATTCTCCTTCCAACTTCACTTATTTTTCTTCTCTTCCTCCTCCTGTGCTTCTTTTAAAATAACCCACCAAGTACAATTAGTGCTGGCTATACGAGCGTGGGTGTAAGGCCATTCGTTAAGAGCAACCTGCTATAGGCTACACTGATGAAGAAAAGTCATTCCCCCTCCACAGCAGCCATCGCCTGCCAGCTCCTCCGCTGGGGTGGGGTCGTGAGACTCTCCCCGTTATCTGTCTGTGCTGGAGAGTTGACTAGCTCCATCTTACAGAGGCTTTAGGCAGGTAGCCGTAGCCACTGTGATTTCACAGCACAGTTTCATAGCATCCCTCCCCAACCTCTGGCACGTGTAACCTTCTATTTATTTCTTACTAGACATAAAACGTGCTCAACTTTGTTTGCGTGTGATATTTAAATGCCGATGTGTCATGCATAATGTTCAAGTCGGGATAAACACGTCCATCTCTTCATCATCTCTTTGTGGTGAAAACCTCCACACCCTCTTCAGACAACTTTTAAAATATGTGCAGTATCAGCCCTGCAATAGAACCCAAAAGCTTGCTTGGCCTAGCTAGCTACAACGTTGTGCCCATTCATCCAGTTCCCTCACGCCTCCCATCCCCCTACTGTCCCCAAGCCTTGTGGGGGTCACCATTCTCCTCCTAACATCTCATAGAAGATCATCTTTTTTAGATTTCGCATACGAGTAGGATCATAGGGTGACTTTCCTTCTGTGATTTGTCTATTTTACCTAATGATCTTCAACTCTGCTATGTGATCCTGTGTGACATGTTTTCATTTCTTATAACTGCATCGTATTCCATGGTGTGTATTTGCCACAGGTTTTTTTTTTTTTTATTTACCCATCACTTGACAGACAGGGTGATTCCATCACTTGACAGACAGGGTGAT
>JAQHUG010001794.1:0-15621 GCA_028555095.1 Dicrostonyx torquatus
GGGAGAGAGAGAGAGAGAGAGAGAGAGAGAGAGAGAGAGAGAGAGAGAGGATAGGACTTGGGATGGGGATCGAAAGAAAGCATGAAACAGGGCCTGCGAAGGAGGGATTGCAGCAAACGGCCCATGAACTAACCCATGCTGTAGAGGCATGATGGATGTGGGGTGGCTTATTCACCCATCAGATATGGTGGCCGGCGGCTGAATGAACTCTTTCACTGAGGGCCGTATGAAGTTAAAGCAAGTAAATTTCTATCTTTCTTCGTATTAGCTGCCTCATTGCCCTTCAATCAGCCCTGGCGGAGGCAGAAAATGGCTCAGCCATCTGCCTCAAACCCTCCCTTCCGCAGACCTCGGGTCTTTTTTGGGGAGGGGGAGGGGCCCTTGAAGCTCTCAGTGCTCCTCCCTGAGGGCGGGGGGGGGGGGGGGGGGGGGGGGGGGGGGGGGGGGAGGGCTGTGGGGGGGCACTGTATGGAGCAGGGGACACAGAAGCAAAAGCATCTGGGTGCTTAGGATTGGGGAAAACCTCCATGGCCAAAACACAGAGAGAGGACAATGTGGGTCTCCTGGCCAGAGTGAAGGAAGTGGCTGGGACTCTGAGTGTCTCTCAGCACCCATGCTGTGGCCTCTCCTCAGCCCAGCCCATTTCTACTGATTGATGGGGGGAGCGCAGTTAGAGACTGTGCAGCAGTGAGAAGCAGGGATTTGGGGTTCTGCTGAAGGGCACTTGTCTCTGGGACCTGGCAGTCACAATATCTTTTACTGGGACATGTTAGCTCTGGGACCCAGATCTGTCTTTAGTGACATGGTAATCACACTAAATCTCAGGCTCCAGGCTGCTTCCCCTTCTGAGGTGACCAGTTTGGGAGTTCTGCTTCTCTAGTGAGGATAGGGCCCAGGCTGCTGAGAAGAGGTTGGGAGTTCCCCAGGTTCCCAGCCTCGCAGGAACCTGGAAGGACCTAGAAGTGCTTGCTCAGTACTTCAGTTCCAGGCCCCCCTCGGTGTGACTGACTGGCTAATGAGCTGTGGTTGGCCTGAGTGTCATGGGGTCAGCAGAGCATAAACTGGAAAAACCTGTGGCCAGCAGGCAGCAGCCCCATAGGCCCATCAGTCCCCAGGGTGGGGGCAAGGGCACCAGCTTTCCCTAGTGACAAGTGAGGGCTCAGCCATACTGTTGCCTCTGCCACAGCCTCAGACCCAGCCCAGCCTGGTCCTACTGTGTATGAGGGAGGGTCTGAGCAGACCTCAGGCACTTAGTCTTAACTCTGGCCTCAAGAGAGGGCAGGACCCTCACCCCCCCCCCCAACCTCAGACCTTGTTCCAAGCCATGCTAAGCACTGTCTATTTCTACCTTGTGCAAAAGAAACTGGAGGCTCAGACAGAATGGGTGCCTGTGGGATGGATATGGGGAAAACAAGGCCACTGAGGGTCACAGTTCCAAGTCTTGCTGGGCTGAGTCGTTTCTCTGGGCCTCGGTTTCCCCGTCCATAAAATGAGATTGCTCACAGTCAGAATTCAAGGAAATCAAAGCAGGAAAATGCCAGAGGCAGGTCTGGGGCCATACATTTTAGGATGGCCATCATGGCCTGGTGCTGCCAGGTTAGGGAACACAGAGATGGGCTCAGTGGAATGCAGACCTAGGTAAGGGGTACCCTGGGGCCTTGGTATGGAGATCCTGATCCAAACCACCCAGGATTCTCCTCCAGCCTTCAGATCCCCCAGGCCCAGCTGCCAAATTCTCCAATGTCTTCCCCCAAGCAGCCACCCAGGGTATGGGGCTGGGCCAGGAACTGGAGTCGTCCCCTTGGGGACAAAGAGATTTTTCTCTTCCTATGATAGGCTTTGCTCTGCCTCCCCTATTTCCCACAGTGGGCAGGAGGAGACAAGAAGCCCCTGGGGAGAGAACCTGACATTTGAAATGGGTCTGTGGGCCCACCCTGGCCAACCCAAGAGGCCATGATGGGTGTGAACACAGACCCAGACAAATGGCTCACTGGGTTCGAGCCCTGCCCAGTGGTGTGGGGACAAGTGGCCCAGCACCTGCCCAGTGCTGGTGGGGACAGGCCGCACCCTCCCTCATGTGCCTCATCTGCTCAATCACTTCCCTATTGTCTTTCAATCGTCCTTCCTCTCTGCTCTCCCCCAATGGCTCCTTCCAGTATTCATCTCTACAGCAGTTAGAACACCAGGGAAGTGGGGTGTGTGGGTGGCAGGGGCAGGAGGGAGCGGGAGTCAGAGCACAGCATGCAGACAGCAGGCAGAGTGGCCCATGGGGAGAGTTTGGGAGACTGGCATGCAGAACTACCCTGGCCTCTTGTGAAATTTCAATTAGGCCTCACACGCATCAGTAGTGTGAGCACCGGGGGTCACCACGGGCTGCTGGCTCCCAGGCAAAGGGCTTACCTTGGGGTTCTCCAGGATTCCAGCCTCGTAGCTGTAGGGGAGAGATGAATTGAGTATTCATAGTTGTGTCATGTAAACCTCTACTGTCCTCTGGATTGCCCACAGGTCCAGTCTGCCTTTGCTCTCTGCCGACTCCACCCAGAACATTCTGAGCCACCCCAGTTAGCTAAGGAAGCTGCAGGCTGCAAGGAAGAACTGGGTTTTCCCCCACTCAGTCTTGTGAGTGCAGCCCTGGGATGCCACACATGGGGACCTCTACCTTCAACACTCATTCTAGTCTGACCCTTCTTCACCCTTAAGGTTTTAACTCTAGAGACCAATTCCTCTGAGAAGTTGTTCCCGATACCCCAGGAAACCAGGCCTGCCAGATTAATAAGCAGGGCTTTCCTGCACCGAGTGCAAGAGAACATGGCAAAGTCAGGCCCGGGAACAAAGGGGCTGTACTTTCTCACCCCAGCTTATTTGTATTTTATGTGTATGACGGTTTGCCTGCATGTATGTATGCAGCATATGTATGCAGTGCCTATGGAGGCCAGAAGATGGTGCTGGATCCCCTGGAGTTACAGATGGTTGTGAGCCACCATGTGGATGCTGGGAACCAAACCCAGGTCCTCTGCAAGAGCAGTTAGCATTCTTAACCACCGGGCCATTGCCTCAGTACCAGAAGGGGTTAGACTTACCTGATGTGCATTAGGTTCTCATCCATACTCCAGGGGCTCTTGGGTGTGACAGGGATGGGAATTCCATGTTGCTACAGAAGAAGACAAAATGCTCAGGGGGAGGCTCCTGGAAGGGTACACGAAGGTCATGCTCCACTGCCTGGGATCCCTCAAAGTACCAGTTATCCCCCAAATCATGTCCCTCTCTCCTTCCCAGGCAACCTAGGGAGGAAGGGAGGATCTTAAACACTAGCGTGCTCATTAATCAGAGTGGAGGCTGACCTTGGAGTTCCTTCCAGAAGATATCATGAACCCACAGTCCCACAGAAGGGACTTAAGGGCAGGAACTGGCTAAGCATTTCTTGGCACCTGCTACTGATACCCACCATATCCTAAGAGCTGGGGCTATAACAGCCTAAGTATCTATCATGGAGCCTCAACTGGACCACAGAGGCATTCATCCCGAGTTTGTAATGCTTCATGTGAACCTGATGAAAGGAGGAATACCTATAGGAGCCTCCATCGCAGGTATCTCCTGGGAGCCATTCTCAAAGCCATGCAATCACCCTGCAGACCCTAAAAGTAGAGCCAGGTAGCCTCCACCTCCATCTTTTGTGGCTTGATGCTATTTGATTTCCAAATGGTCCTCACCATTGCTGAAGGATATATACCCAGACCGCAGGACAGACAGTGGCTGGCCATCCTTAATGGGATCAATTTCTAGGGGAAAGGGTAAGTGACTGTCCTCGTCACCTCTATGCACAGAAACTTGACTGTAACCACACATGAGTTCTGAGCTTTAGCTCAGAAATTGCTACACCCTTTCAACTCTGGTGGGCATGGAGCTTGGGATAGATGGTCAGGACCATGGTCTCTCAAGCTTAATGAGGCCAGACAGCGCCTCTGAGGTCCCTCTACACCTCAGCCCTGTGGTCACAGTGGGAACCTTAACTTCCACTGGCACCATTTTGGGAGTCTCTCAGGGGATAGGTTTGCCCATCCAGTTCACAGGCTGGTGACTAAGATTCTAGAGCCCTCTGCCAGGTGTGAGCTAGTGAGAGTCCTTCATTATAGTCCTGAGCTTCAAGTGATGCTAAAAGAGAGGAAGTCCCTTTGGTTGTTCCTTTAGCTAAACTTAAAAAATAAAAAAACAGCAGCCCCCCAAATAAGTCACAACTGCCCTTGAGATGTCTGTCCTTTGTTTAAACAGCATAGGCAACCAGAATACTTCATTTCCCTGCTGCTTGACACAGATCCAATGTCCACCCTTGCTCTATGCTCTCTCCATGTGGAGCTGACAGGTTGGGGACCAGAACTTTGCAAGCTGGTGCTGGTGACATCTGAGGGCACGTTGCTGGGCAGCTGAGAGAAGTGGCTGGCCAGGTTCCCTGGAGCCTTTGTTTCTGGGGGTGATGTGGGACCCTTGCTTCTTTCTCAATTGGCCTCAATCACAGAGCAAGGGGAGGAGTGTGGGAAGGGGCAGCAAGGAGGAGCAGGGCAGGTGGCTGCCCTCGGCAGAGGCACAAATGCTGACCAGAGCAGAATCCAGCACAGCGTCTCTTCACTCTTCTCTATCCTCACTCACCCCAGCCCTAAGGACTCCCAGGTTAACTAATGACAAAAAACAACCTTGGTAAGGGGCAGGTGGGGGCACAGGGGAGCAGGTGGCAGTAGTGGTGGTGCCTTGGGGCAGGTGCTGCTCCAGTGTCCACCTCAAACTCTGGTTTAGAATTAGTTATCTTTAGTAGTAATTTTTTGAGGCATGAGAGGATTGAACCCAGGGATTCACCATGTAAAACGGGCATCTACTCCAGCCCTCTGCTTCTGCACTAGTTTACCCAGGCTGATCCTGAACTCGCAATCCCACCTCAGCTCTTTCAGCTCTGGGACTGTACGTCTGCACCATCAGGGCATTATTATTTCTAATTAGTTGTGATAATGACGACGATGGGGTGGTTCTGAGCCTTGAGTAGTGGTCTGGGGAAAGGCAGAAGCCAAGGCTTCCCCGTGCCTCCACAGCACCCTTTGACCCTGGCTACTTTAAGGGCTTTGAAAGCAGAGATTTTCAAAGCCCCATTGATTTTCTTTCCCCTCATCTGTCTCAGATCCTGCCTGGCTGTGGATCTCATACAAAGCCGCCCGGCCGCTCGGTGCTTCTGGTCACTTCCTGGGTGCGGTCTCCTTTTCTAGCTGGATGTGCTAGGAAAGTTTTTCCATAGCCCCATACTGAACCTAGCACCCAGGAAGAAGGTGGAGAGACACATTCTTCCTGGACAAACTCTTCCTACTCTTATTCTGAAGGTTATTCAAGGTGGAAGCTAAGTGTCTTCTCCCCAGAATCCAGAAAAAAGGGACCACAAATTCAGCTGTGCTGGGAAAAACCAGGGCTGTCAACCAGTGGGGTCCAGAGGGAGGGTACATGCAGCCGCAGGTCGCCTGGCCCTTTGCTTCCAATCGGACTAGGGGAGGGAGTGAGGCCAAGCACAGGGCTTGTAATTCATTATCCCTAAAGACGGGGCCTGCTTCATATTCTTCTTCATCAAGGAGACAAGGGGGGAAGGAAAAAAAGACGCCTTGCCAACCTCCACTCCCTTAATAGCACCACTATTTGACGATTTGTTTGGCAACATATGGGTTTGCTCTTGTAAACTCCATTCTTAATAATAAAACAACAGATGGTGGAGGACGCCTTTCCTCCCAGCGCTCAGGGGCCTAATGGGATGCTGGCGGCTGGGGCAGGGCTGCCTTTCCTGCAGTCCTGTGTTCCCTGCGTCCCCTACCATGCGGCACCTTGGCTGCAGCAAGCTCATACAGCCAGCCCTGGCGACTGCTATTTAAAAACCTGAGCAATTTTCTGGTGTGTGCACCGACTTGCTTTTCCCCCTGTCTGATTGATTGAGGCTGTTTGTCAAGTGCTGCCATCGAGTCGCTAAAAAGAAAGGTGCCCTGGGGAGCAGCTAAGGATCATGATGCAAAACTTCTAATATGTTTTATTGCAACTTGTATTTCAAAATAAGGCTGGCGCCAGGAAAGGCTTTGTCTGACATTGGCCTGGGAGTGTCTCCTTGATACAGGGAAAGCACTGGGGACATCAGTGGCCAGGTAATTGAAGTACAGAACAGCTCCCCTGCTCCTGCTTCCTGGCAGTCCCCTGGGAACCCACGCCTACATGCTGCAGAGGGCATGCAAGACTCTTAGAGCAGGCAACGCAACACCTCCCAGCTCAGAGAACTGGGTCACCTCACAGAGGCCCACCTAGGAAATGGACCACATGTCTACGAGGCTGATTTGGGGGACGAATGCTATGGGAGGGGGCTCCATCTTGTCCCATGCCACCAAGGTTGCCTTAGCTCCAAGAGCCCACGGCTCAGCTGAGGCACAGACCTACCTACCTTTGCATACTCCATCAGATCATTTCGGCCCTTGAACCGGTTGTAAAACTCAGGCATCCTCCAGGGGGCAATGACCTGGAGGCAGGACAAGGGGACAAAGGGTCAGGACCTGGGTAAGGAGTCTCCCACTGTGTCCCTCAGAAGACTTCATCCCTGGGGAGTGAGCAGGGAGACTAAGGAAGGAATACTGGGTGGTGGAGAGACCTGTGTTCTGTGACCAAATGGCTGTGCATCCCTCTGGGCCTCAGTTTCGCCAGCTGAGACCTGAGTGTCTGAGAGCTTCGTCTTGGTGAACTGAGCTGGGGTGGGAGGGAGATAGCATAAGTATAATTTGCCCCCTCCATAAAGCTGCGGTGGGTTGGAGAGGGAGGAGTTATGGAAGAGTCCCAGCTATATGCATTCCACGTGGACCCTGCTGGCCTTCAGGGTTAAGGACTGGTCCCCAAGAAGTATACTCAGCATATCACCCAGTACAATGTTGCTGGTGTGGTGGACACGGTGGGGTGTAGTGGTACCAGGGTACGCTTCTCAATGCGCAGCCCTAGACACAGCAGTCCTTAATCAGTCTCAGTACTGAGAAACTTCCTGATTGGCCAGGCTCCCAGAGACCAACCAGTTTGGGCCCCTGCCCCTAGCCCACCATAGCCCCTGGGCTTTGCCTCTTTAAATAAAGATCCAGAAACTAGTCACCCCATCCCCCACAGCGGCCGTGGGAACCAGAGGCAGAGGTTGAAGGATGGGCCCTGGTGCCAGAGGCCCTGCTGCGCAGCTACTGTGCTGGGCATCTTTGGAGGCCTGGCCTGCAGAGGTCAAATGTATCAGAACTTATTACCGCTCACTTCCAGGCCAGCTCCAGCTCTGTCCCCAGGCTGGGACAGCTGGCAGTCCATGCAAGGACAGAGAGGAAGAAGCCCAGGAGGATTAGGTCTTCTGGGGTTACCAAGGAGCTCAGATTGAGGTTGTGTAATGCAGGATTCAGTCACAGGTTGACAAGACTGCGCCTGGAGGGCTGGCACTGTGAAAACCAACCTCTTTAACAATTTGGGAAATGCTGAGTCCATGTTGGATAACTTTTTGGATACATGGGGTTCAATGAAATATTAAATTATGTTTCCTGATTCTCTCTAGTGCGCTCCCTCTCTCTCTTTTAAGACAGGATCTTACTACATAGCCTTGGCTAGCCTGGAATTCACTATGTAGACCAGGTTGGCCTTTAATTCATAGTGAACTGCCTTCCTCTACTCCTGAGTGCTAGGATTAAAGGTGTGCATCTTCATGTCTGGATTTTAATTTTTTTAAGATAAAGCAAATAGAGGATGTGGCCCGCATCATATTAATGCCCAGAAAATATCGAAGGGATGACTCGGTGAAGGAATGTATGGCTGGAGGGGTAAGTAGACAGAGGCCCAGGTCAGTCAGGCTGGAGGGGCAAGGGTGACTGAAGGGACCAGTTTGGTCCATGCCCATGTACATACCCCCAGGTGACATGCCAAAGGTCCCTGGGGAAGGCTCTGAGACATGGAAGGGTTCAGCCACAAATATCCAGAAAGGAGTCAGAACGTAGCAGCAAGAGACTGTTCTGACCCATGGACCAGAGATATCAATGCCCCCCTCCCCCCGCTATAGCCAGACTGCACCTCCAGGAAGAGAGAGAGTGGCTAGGAAGATGGCAACCTTCCCAGAGATTGCCACCTCCTGCTACTGATGATCTTTACAGGACCCAGGGGCACCATGGAGTGACACAGAGATATTAACAGTACAAGGACTCCACCCTTGTCATCTACTGGACCTCACTGTTCACTCTCTAGGGAGAGGAACAACATCTTACCTTAATCTGGGGTGCCAGTGAGTAGCAGGTGAGCTCAAAGCGGACCTGGTCATTCCCCTGGAATAAAGAGCAAGGGATTTAGTGCCACAGGATGGCATCTGGGGATGGAAGACAAAATGGCAGAGGGCTCCCTTCTCCGGCAGTGCCAGCCTAGGACATGTGCTAGACTGTTTTAAGGCCAGAGACCAAAGAAGCAGATGCTGCTCCATGCGAGGGGCCATGACTGGACCCCAGGGCTTTCTCATGGCATGCACGAGATACAAGGCTTGGGTAAGCATGTGTATCGTTGAAGGGCAACTGCACACTGGACAGCACACGGCTGTACCGTGTGTGTACAGCTGAAGGATGACTGCACACTGGACAGCACACGGCTGTACCGTGTGTGTACAGCTGAAGGATGACTGCACACTGGACAGCACATGGCTGTACCATGTTCAAGTTGAGGGCAGAGCACAGGCACACGAAGAGATGTCTGTAAGTATGTGCACTGTTGGGAATATGGTGGAGGCCTGCCTGGAGGAATACACGTGTGTGTGCATGTATGCAGTCTAGAGGGTCCTGTAGGAGCATGCTGCTCCTTAGGGGCTGGAGACCTGCATCCCAGAGACTCCAAGAAGGAAAACACAGGCCCCAAGGGGCCCCAGCCTCACGCTTTGATCTTTCACACTCACAAAGTGGTGATTCCTGTCACTCCCCAAACCTCAGTTTCCCCAGTTCCTAGCAGTTATTTGGAGTGGGGAATAGAACTAAATGACCTGGGAAGGCCTTCTGCTTTCCGTCTCTTTCTGCACAGACAGGGAGACTGAGGCCCAGAAGGGGAACAGTACTGTAAAGCGAACAGATGAGTGTCCTCCTGGGGCAGAGACAGACCCCCCAACCCCAGGCCCACAGGCCTCACAGCTTATAGTGGTCATCCTGACCACTCCGGGGAGCTCAGGAGGAAGAGGGGTAGGGCAGGCACAGGCTACCAGGGATACTGTCTCTGTGTTGTCTGCTCTGCCACTCACAGAGAGGGAGGTTCAGGCACTGAGAAATAATAGAGGCCCCTTTCGCCTACTGTGAAAACTGCACGGGCGCAGCCAGGCAGCAGTGGGAATAACATGTTATTTTCCGGAGTCTTGTCAGGTGGTGTGGAAAGCCTGGTTCCAGCCCCTCCCCACAGAGCTGGGAGCTGAAAAGAGCGGCTGCTGAGCCTCTTGGACACTGGGCCCCACAGCCAGCCCCTCTGTCTCCATTTGGTCCCCACACTGGCACCTACTACTTCTGTTGCCAGGACAGTTCCAGGGGCCAGTGGGCCTTTTAGCCGTGCTTGAGAGATGAACGACACGAAGCCAGTGATGTGGAACCAGTGCTCGGGGTCACAAAGGCGACACATCCATCCTGAGACTTCTCAGTTGGGCAGGTGCAGTGAGACCATTGGTTCCATACAAGCCACCCCATGAGGGGGTGTCTCCACTGAGGCAAGGTGGGGAGAGTTGCATTTTCTCTGGAACCCACTTGCGGCATCCTTAGGAAGCCAGAACGCTCTAGTACAACGATGCCTCATCTTAGATTTGCACCATGCATGGCCAAGTGCTACCTAGCCTGGCCACTCTTTCCCTGTGCCTTCATGTTTCACCAACACAAAAGGCAGCCTGTGCCTTCCGAGCCAGGCCCGGCTAGGCTGGTGTCTGCTGACCCAGACATGGCAGGGGGACGGACACCCATCTGTTTAGAAGTCATAAGCCTTGGAAAAGCCAGATAAACAGGCTTTCTTGATTCAAAATATGTCCTAGGCAAGAGTCTAGGGCTTTGCATTTTCTTTACTGACCCTCGGACTCCCGGTGCTGGGGCAGCTCCTAGTAGCATCCCTAAGTGGGAGATGGAGGCGGGAGACAGAGTCATATCACACACATGTCGTTCACATACTGGTGCGTGTGCACATGCGTGTACCATGGTGAGCGCCCATGGGAATGGAAGGGCAGAGAAGGGGGAGTGCCTCCCATCTGCCCTGGGGTAGCCTTGCAGATGGTGCCATTTACAAAACTACCCCTGCACCCCCAGAGTCTTAGGCTCATATTTCCAGGCTTTTCTTTGAAATCTAGGGGCTCGAGCTCTGTGCATCTCTCTGGATGGGTGGGAGTCCACTCTTGCAGCAACCAAGGATAAGAAACAATGCCTTTCTGAATGACGCTCTTTGGGCTTTTTGGTTTGGACTGCCGGTAGGAGAGTCACCTTGCCCCCAGGCCTTTGCACAGGCCATGCCTGCAGCCAGGGCTGCACTTCATTCAACGTCTCTGGCTAATTCCTGCTCTTCTAGGCTATCTGAATACATCCTGCTAGTGTTCCTGCTGGCTTCATGTCTCAGTCCCACAGCGCCTCCATCTGGCTGTACAGAGCTACAGTCTAGGAAGCCTGTTAAGAGTGAACATATAAAATCTCAGTGCTGGGGCTGGAGAGATGGTTCAGCACTCGCTGCTCTTGCAGAAGACATGGATTAGGTTGCTAACACATACTTGGTGGCTCACAACCACCTGTCACCCCAGTTCCAAGGGATCCAATACCTTATTCTGACCCCTGTGGGTTAATTCACGTGTGTGGTGCATACACAAACACATAAGTAAAAAAATTAGAATACTCTACCATCTCTTAGTGATGAGTGCTAAGGCAGAAGAATGGCAAGTTCAAGACCAGCCTGGGATATATAGAAAGACTACTAAAAACAACAAGGAGCCTGGCGCCTCAGAAATGCACTCTTGAGGTTACCCAGGGACCTCTCTGGTCTGGGGTCCTTGTAGCCTGCTCACACCTTGGCCATGGACTCCTACATCTTTAGTGGGACTCTGCCAATATCCTGTTGGGACCTGCCTCAGCCAGCCTTCAGCATGTCCTCATGCCCAGTGTGGCTCTGCCTCTTGATTACCCTGCCTACCATTCTCTTGGGACAACCACTTCCTGAGATGTGCAGTCACCAGTGTGTTCCAGAGAGGCAGATACTGCAGCCCAGTGCTAAGCCCCAGCTGATCCCAGGACCTTTCCAGGTCTCCTCTCCACTCTCCAGCTCTTGGAAGTCTCCGAAGGCCATGTGCTGGGGGAGGAGGTAGGGTGCTGTACACATGTGGAGACACGCACAGGAGTATCCCTGTGAATACCCAGACCAGGGATAGCAGAGACAAAGTGGCTATGGCTCCCCAGCAGTCTCACTGGCCTTCTGGCTGCTGGTATCAGGGACCCTGAGATGTTTCAAATTGGACCATTTTCCCTGTGAACAGTCGAGACACCCCCAAGCCCAATCAAAGCAGCTGCAAGGGCCCATGTGGAAAGATCTAGAACCCTGCTGGTGAAGCCTTGAAAAACCTCAGCAGTGGCCCTGGGTCGCTCCCCCTGTCTGCACCCTGTGCCCATAGCATCCTCAAACCTAAGCCTCGGGTGTCCTCTGGTGGCCATATGCATATAGCACAGCATGTGGCCAATCTTGCTCTACTAGCATTCAGCATTCAGTAGTGCTAGTAGAGAATGCTCTTAGAGCATAGAAATGCTAGAAAGAACCAATCTCTCGCTCTACTAGCCTGAATGCTGCCCCATTGATTCCACATAGAATGGACCTTCAGAGCCCTGATCTTGACTTCAGCCTGCAAGCCTCCCAAGATGAGGATTTCACTGCCTGCTCATTTCATCTGGGAAGGTTCAGTGGCTCGGAGGGCTTTATTCTGCACTGAGACCTTTGCCTGTCCTCACTCATCTCTCTAAATGGCCCAGAAGTTGGGTGCTATCCTCACACTCATCTATAGACAGTGAAGCAGGGGAAAGTGTACAACATGGAGACCATGGTGCTCGATCTGAGCCAAGTGTGCAGCTCTGAGCCCTGGGTCTGACTTTCCACCGTGGCTCTTAGGGAAGATGGTACTTACGGACTGCCCAGAGAGCACCCACCTCTCCTCATGTGGTCCCCTAATATCCAGCTAAGCAGACTGGGTACCAATGAAAAGTGGGACCCCCTTGGGTGTGGAGACTGCCGACCTGTCTGCTCCCCTTCATGGCTACTACTCAGGAGGGTTTTTCTCCAGCATCCTCTGGTGGAGAATTGTCTGAGCCAGGCTCAGAACCTGCTGCCTCTCCTGTAGCTTCTCTGTGTCCCCTTTTGGGCCATTTGTTATTGCAGTCTCTGGTCTCAGGGACACACTGTTCCTAGGTTCTGCAATGTGTCTATCTGTGTTCATGGCCAGAGTACAGACGTCATGAAGACAGGAAGCAGTCTTCCTCCTGACCCTTGACCCAAGGCTCTTGACTCCTGACCTTCAGCAGCCTATCAGCTGCTGTTCTCCTCCCTTGGGTTTCCTAAGGACTCAACTGCGTCTGCAACCCAGCAGGTACCCTACCCTTGGCATGTCAGACACAAGCTAGCTGAATCAGTATCCAAGACAACAAAGGAGTAAGTAGCCAAGCTTTCACACCAGTGCTACCCTGGTGGTTGGTTGTTTCCTGGGCCACCACCAGGTCTGCCTTAGCTGCATGTCTCCTGTACCCCCAACATCACCAGCCCCATGTCAGCAAGGTGGCAAGCCTTGTGGTTTGACAGCTGTGCCCTGTCCTAGACTACTGTCTTGGCATACACTGTTTGAGAGTCTGTGTCTTTTTGTTTGCTTTTTTGTTTTTTGAGACAGGGTTTCTCTGTGTAGCCCTGGCTGTCTTAGAACTAGCTCTGTAGACCAGGCTGGCCTCGAACTCACAGAGACCCTCCTGCCTCTGCCTCCTGAGTGCTAGGATTAAAGGCATGCACCACCATTCCCAGAGAGAGAGCTCTGGTCTTAGGAGTCATCAATATTGTTGAGTGCGGCCATCTGGGGATGGCTGGGAACTGTCCCACAGGGGTCCTCTTTAGTCTGTGCTATACATGCAGGCAAAAACATCCCTCAAAGCCAGGTGCCATAGCCAGGCATCATGGCACATCTCTTTAACCCCAGCACTGGGGAGGAGGCAGAGGCAGGTAGAGAAACACAGAGAAACCCTGTCTGGAATAACAAGAACAAACAAACAAAACAGCCAGGTACCAGGTCTAAATCCCCAGATGTGACCTAGTTTGGTCTTCACAGAGGAGCTGGGTTTCGATGAGATTATTAGGGTGTCCAGGAAGACCGATCCCCCATAGAAAGGAAACAGACATCTCACAGACATGGGAACACAACTGAGGCCTCTATGAGGCAAGGATTGAATGCCTGGGTCCTGGAGATGGGGGTGGTCTTGAACACAGTCCTTCGCTGGGCCTTAGGAAGAAGCAGGTCCTTACACTGTGTCACTGAAGTTCTGGCCTTCAGAACCCACCCTGCTCTCCAGTTCTTTCTAGCCCTTTCTGTGACATCCCATGGTGACATATGCTGTGACTTTATCTGGGGCTGTGTCAGGCCTACCGAGGGTGACAAGGCTCCCCTGGGAAGCTGAGCACACAGACCGAAGGGATGACCACAACTGTTCAGGCAGTCTAGCCCTTCACCCTGGCCACCTCTGAAATCCTCAGCGGCTCGCCTTCCCTTCCTCCTTCCAGCCACCAGACCCATCTACCCATCCACCCGTCTCTAGCCTTACCTTTCCCGTGGCGCCGTGAGACACATACTTGGCTCCCTCGCGCTGGGCGATTTCCACCTGCTTTCGGGCTATGCAAGGCCTGGCGAGAGAGGTACCCAGGAGATAGCGGTCTTCATAGAGTGCACTGGACTGGACAGCAGGCCAGATGAACTCCTCCACAAACTCCTTGCTCACATCTTCAATGAACACCTAAAGGGAGAGCGGTTGTGAGAGGGAGCCTAGCAAGGATCGGGGCCCAACACGAAACCAGAACCCTGGAAGTACATACAAGGTCAGAGCAGGCTACAGCCTTCCTTTCTGCCCTGTAGTATACACCACTAATCAGTTCCAGCCAACCATACTATCAGTCCTGCTTCCGCACTCATAGCAGACATTACTTACTAATCAATCCCAATATACCATCCAGCATCCTTCTCAACAGAACGGAACTCTGTTGTTCCCTAGGATCTGGAACAGAAGTTATCAACCAGAGGTGAGCTTCTTTAGAAGGAACCTGGCAATCCCTGGAGATATTGTCAGTTGTCACAATTGTTGGAATAGGTGAGGGGACAGAGCTTGGAACAGCTAGTAAATGGAGCCAGGGATCCACTACATTCCAAATGTCCAGGCCAAGTAGCCACGTGTGAACTTCTGAGACCCTAGTTCTGAGGAATGAAGACCCTTCTAGGAAGACCAGTGAAAACAATTGTATTGGGGCTGAAGAAATGACTCAGCTGCTAAGAGGACCTGCTAATCTTGTAGGACCTGGGTTTGATTCCCAGCACCCACATGATGGATCCAACACCTTCTTCTGATGTCTGCAGGCATCAGGTACACACACAGTACAGACACACATGCACCCATACACATGATAAAATTTGAAATATGTAACACATTACATCATGTACTGAAGTGCTGTTTTTGTTAAGGTATCTTTCATATTGGCAACACAAAAGTAATATGGCTGAACAAACCCAAATGTTTCAAGCAAGCAACTCCAGAGAGGAACACAGAGGGGTGCTGAGACCAGAGGAACTGAGGGCACCACACACCAGTCCCTGTGCAGAAACTGGCTGAAGTCCTCAGTGCTTTTCCTTCTGCCTGGATAAGGATAAGGCAGCCCCGCCCTCCTGTCTCCTCCTCTGGGCAGCCCTAAATAGAGTCTCATTCCAGGCTTTGGCCACAGGGTGCCTTGGGTTTGTGAGACTTGATCCCTGAGTGCTCTTTCTGACCTGTGGAGTCCTGCAGGGCCAAGCAACTGAAAAAGTATCCTACAGAGGGATCAGTTCTGACCAGGCAGTGGCTGGAATGTCTCCTATTCAATCCCCAAGCAAAAGGGTTCAAACGGCAAGGTTACCTCACTAGGAGCAGTTCGTGAGTGGCACTGAGTGAGGCCACCCAACATAGGCTTATCTGTCAAAGGTTAGAGATGCAGCCAACACTGAGTCAAGCTGGAGTTTTCTGGGGATGGAAAAGGATGGAAGGATAAGCAGATGGACAGACAGCGGGATGGGCAGGTAGATGATGGAGGAGTGGATGGAGGAGAGATAAAAGAGGGGTGGACAAACCAAAGGACAAATGGGGAGTTGGATGGATGGACGACAGAGCGGATGGACCGATGGATGGACAGATGAATAGACAGGTAATTAGGTAAGTAGGTGTATGGATGGATAAGTAGATAGGTAGGTTAGTGGATAAGTAAGTGTATGGATGGATAAGTAGATAGGTAGGTTAGTGGGTAAGTAGACGGACGGATGGATGGATAAGTGGATAGGTAGGTTAGTGGGTAAGTAGATGGATG
>JAQHUG010001796.1:3478-14850 GCA_028555095.1 Dicrostonyx torquatus
AAAATAAATCAAAATTTTTAAAAAGGCAAACAATCATTTTATGTGGGGTGTGTAGACTGGTGCAGACACTGTGGTAGCTAGTGTGGAGGTTTTTCAGAAACCCAAAATGAGACTACCATATTGCCCAGCTATACCATTCCTGGGAAATGTTCAGAGAATTCTGTATCATACTGAAGACATACTTGATCATCCATGTTCATCATTTCTCTATTCACAATGGATAGAGGGTGGAATCAACTCATGTGATCGACTAAGGCATAGTTAATGAAAACAAGGTATATATAAACTATAGGATTTTACTCAATTGTCAAGAAAGCTTAAATTATGAAATTCACAGAAAAATTGATAATTTGGATAAACTGTCTAGGAGCAGAAAAATAAAGACTGCATGTTCTCTAATATAAGCAGACCATGTCTTTGATTTTTTTTTTTTTGATTTTTTGAGACAAGTTTTTGCTGTAGTTATCGAGCCTGTCCTGGTACTAGCTCTTGTTGACCAGGCTGGCCTCAAACTTCAGTGATCCACCTGCCTCTGCCTCACGAGTGCTGGGATTAAAGGCATGTGCCACCACTGCCTAGCATGTCTTTGATTTGTTTATGTCTATATAAGAATGTATGAAAAAATACTACACGTCAAAAGGTTTAAATGGGGGTAGGGGATACACATGAGGTGGGGATGGAGGAAAGTTAATAAAAACTAAGAACAAGTGAAAACAACAAAATGAATTAGAACAGAGGTATACTGTAGCGTTGAACAATGCTGCTTGCAAAAGCCTTGGGTTGTTAAATGAATATCACAGTGTTTGGTGTCACATACCACCGTATAAGCTATTGACCTGGAGTAAGACCCAAAGGGCCCAAAATACTACAGTTTTCCACCTTTGTTTTTGGTTGTTTACCAAAGCTAGATGGTAAGACTGTTGCTGAAGATACCATGTACTTTAGTTCCAAGACATAGAGAAAATAAACTGCAACTGACCTGGAAATGCTTTCTGGCTGACTTTCAGATTCCCAGAAGCTGTTATTCAAAATGCAGGCAGAAAGAAAACCGACTATCATATTAGTAGTAGATTAGGTATGCTACAATACGAATCTGCTAGCAAATCGTGGCAACCAGCACAATAACGACATGATTGTCATAGGAGTAATAAGCCAATTGCTGCTTAGATTTGAGTTCAGCTCGATGGAAGGGAATTTTATGGCTGGGACAAAAGCCATGATTATGGCAATCATAGGACCAACGGGACAACCTACTGCTCTTGTTTAGCTAGATGGACATGCTGTCAAACTGTCTTCTAAATATTTTTACTTATTTTCTATAGCATGGGGATGTTCTTAACCTTCTCAGAGAAGTATAGTTTTGTGGTATGCAGATATTAGTGCAGACATTCTCAATGAACTTATCAGAGTATCGGCAATAAGTAACTGCTGAATGCTAAGCCACAAATAGACGATCTATCCCATCTCCTTTACCAAAGTTCAGAGGAAGAGCCAGACTGTGGTGGGGTGCTGTGAAACACTATTGTCTGGAAATGACACCGCTGCTGCACACAAGCTGGGAGTGGTCATTATTTTTCAGGGACATAGTCACTATATTGTCCATGATCTTCTATGATGACATGTTCATGTATATGCAAGCAAGCAAGCCTATCTCATTTTGACGGGGTATATTAAACGTATGAAGAGAGAAGGGGAAATGTTGGAAAGAAAGATTCAAGGATTCAAGAGAGCAGGAGGGGGCAGAAGGAAATGGGAGTGAGAATGATCAAAATATATTATCCAAATGTTTGAGATTGTCAAAGAATTTAAAAAAAAACTTTAAGTATGCCATTTGTAAATTCAAATTTAACTGCAACTAGAACAAATGAGTCATACTTTTATTCAGTGCAAAAAGAAAAAAACAGAAATATCTATGGTCACTGTATGGTAAAAATGAAATAGCAAGAAAGCTTTGTAGAAAAGAACAGGCGTAGAGACAGGCATTACATTATCTCAATTACATTGGCTGTCTGGAACAGTCCATCTCAGGAAATAGCCAAATAGTGTTTATGAAAGAGTAGGGGTCTGGGAGGTTTTGGAAATGCTGATCAAGGAAGATAAAATTTCAGATAGACAGGAGGAAAATGGTCAAGAGACCTAGTGCACGCTTCTGTAACTAAAGTTATGCGCTGTATACAAAATTGTTAAAGAAGTAGATTTTAAACATTCTTAGGACAAAAGTAAATGAGTATGTGTATATTTAAATATACATACATATGTATCATAACAATTAATGGGAAAAAAGGAGGCCACGATTTCTAAGCAGACAAAGGAGAGGTATTAGAGAGAATTTGGAGGGAGGAAAGGGAAGGGTGAAATGAAGTAATTATATTACAATCTCAAAAAATAAAACAAATTATTAAAAAATAAAGTTTCATAAATTGGCTCATGAAAAATTAAATGAGTGAGATCATGTATATATCAATAAGCACAATTTGATCATTCTGCTTTGTATGCAAATACCAAAATGTGTTACACACCAAAAATAAATGCAACCGTGTCAGTTGAGAGATTTAAATGAAAGTTTAGCCCAATCAAACATAATTTATAAAATTTATTTTTCAATGTATATACAATATTGTATATGAATATATTTATATTTCAAAATATTCATAAAATTTAATTTAATTTGTTTTGTGAGTTCATTTCTTGCAGTAAACAATAATGATTCAAACTGACTTTCTAAATGTAACAAACATAATTTAGTAGTATCTAATCCACCTAAAATACAATATTTTATGTTATGTAAAGAAGTCAAAGATATGTAATAATACATAATGAAAAAGTAATTGAAACTTTCGTGTATTAAGTACAATTCACTTAGTATTCATAAGTAAATACATGTATAAATAATTTTATTATAAGATTTATAATTGATCTCAAATGGGATTTGTACCATATACCATAAAATATACCGTGGAAACATTCATAATAATAATAGATAGACAAAGGATAAAGTACACAAAGGAAAGGGTAAAAGTGAAAGACATTTAAAAAGGAAAAAGGAAAGGACAGAAGACAAAGTAAAGAAGACTGAAAAGTTATTGTGGGACAGGGTAATATTTTGTCAGTGCTGAAGCAAGCAGATACGTTACAGAGAAAAAGAAATAGTTACTTAAAGTACATGACTAGACTTTACACAAGAGACAAGGTCTTCTTGCTAACATCATGAGGTAATCACAATTATTTTCTCACACGTATAAAGGACACACCACTGTGTTTTCTAAAAGGAAATAATACAGTTCATTTTTCCTAACCCTTGTACATTAGAGAGGACATTATCAATTGTGTTGATATTTTGATATATTGGTATTATTTTATCCAAATATATTCCATATTATTCTTTAAATTATAAATGTATTTTTTAATTTTTAAAAGAAGGTATTATGATACATGGGAGGAGGGTGGTATACATAAATTTTATTTATTTTTTTATTTTTACTATCACTGCTACTGCTACTGCTATTACTTTCCTAAATACAAGGTCATGTCCTGGTTCAAAAAAACATCTCGCAAGCCCTGCTTTTTGTCTTGATTGAGCATTGTTTGCTGTGTTTTCCTTTGGTTATTACCAGCTCTCTAACCTTTACAGAACTTAGCAGTTTGGAGAAAACAGTTCACCTCCAATGCTAGGATTTTTTTCTGTATGTCATTAACGTTCTTATGGTGTCAACGAAAAGAAATAAGGTGAGGACAAGGAAATGGCACACAGTCTCCCAAAGAAAGCAAAGCAAACCGCGAGTTTGACTCTTCTGTATTAGGGAAAATGAGATCCATCCTCAAAGCAACAGTACTCTGATAAAGTCTTCCTCTTTCCTGTTCTCCCTTTTCACCCTAAGAAGAGGCCCCCCTATAAGCTGAACTGTATAACACAGTGGGAACAGAGACATGGCTAGACTCGTGAAGTCTGTCTTATACATCCTCCTTCTGTTATGTGGTTAAAAAGGATTCAGATCCCTGGATGATAATGTCACCAAGAAATTCCTATCCAGTGGTCAGAGTTACTATGTACGAGAGCCAGGAGGGGGCGGTACACACCCACTTGACAGCGGTCAAAAGCATGACCTCTGGAGGATTCAGCTGAGCCAAGCTCAGTTCCTGTCAACTGTCTCTAAGTCTTAAATGTGGTACCAGAATTGTACATCTATAATTACACTAAGTCTTACTCAATCAGTCCTGACTCTCCAATTTGTATTTACAAAAATCCATAGGGAATACAATTCCTATTTGATTTCTGAGATTCAGGGAGACAAAAGCACAAACAACCTCCTTCCTCTAAGTGTGTCCAGTTGGTGTCTATGGAGAGATATGTAGGGAGATTAAGACTATTTGGAGTAGTTGGAAAAAATGAACAATTCCTAACTTGCTGGTATATTTTGCAGAAGGGGGTAGGAAAGAGAGACGCGGCGGTGGGAAAGAGAGAGACAGAGAGAGAGAGAGAGAGACAGAGACAGAGACAGAGACAGAGACAGAGACAGAGAGCAATAGCGAAGCATCTTAGTGTTAAAAATTCCCCACTGCTTTCCATTGTTACTTTTTATTATAGATCTAAAATTGCAGCACACATTTAAATATAGCTCAGGTAATTGACATGAGTAGTGAAATTTATTAATCTGTCTGGACACTAGGACAAGTAAAACCCTGGCTGATATGCCATCTTTTTATAACAAAGCCCATGATCTGACATCATCAGGCAATTGTCCACTGTGAATCTGTGTGGCTGGCAAAGGAAAAACTGAAAAGGAAACGGATTACAAAGGAAAATAGTGAAAGAGGGTATTGCCAGTGAAGAAATGTTCTCTCTCATGGGCAGTAGCATGAAGCTGGGCCATAAAAATAAGCTCTAAGCACTCATAGTTGATATTAAAATGACTTATATCCCACTTACCAATAAAAACTTTATTATTATTGCATATTTCCATAATCATGTAAGCTAGATCAAATAATAACATTTGAAATATACTGTGGATAAAGACCAAAGAGAGATTAATGTCTCCATTGGAGAACAGCAAATAATAAAATATGTTGAACTTAAATTGTTTTCTTTCACTAAATTAATGAGTCTCTGCCAGTGAAATAAAACAGCTTCTCCACTTCCAAAGTGTACTGTCGTGGTTGGATGGTGAAAATATTAAACCCAGAAGGTCTTCAGGCTTTCCTAGTGTCAATTTAAATCATGCTTATTATAAAGTTTATCAGTGCCCTGCATACCAGGTACTCTAATAAATAAAACTGATATCTTGCGATTAGATTATTTCTTAAAAATTACACAGCACATGTCCCCAGATCTTCCTAACAACCTAGTTGTGTTATAACACAGAAATAGACCCTTGACATGGCAAACACAATAAGTTTAAGCTCGCAATTCAGCGTATAAAAGAACGTCACTTTTAATAGAGATAGAAGTTGGTGACAGTTCCTGGTGGTTGCTGAAGTGACTAATAAGTTAATACGTCCACAATTTCTCACAGTTAAAGGTCAGTACCGCACTGGCTCAGTGTGAGCAATGATAGTTTATTTCATCTTAGTGCATGCCTACAGGGAGAACCAAAAGGAGAATGTCATGTTAATAAAGCTTTTAGATTTTGGGCTGACTGTTCATACGATTTTGCAAGTAGATGTCTATGAATTTGAGTCCAGCCTACTAAACATTGTGAGTCCCATGACAGCCAGGACATAGAGAAATCCTGTCTCAAAAATCAAAAACAAAAACAAATAAAAAAATCACAAGCTAAACTTCATATAATCAAACGATTTGTTTTCTCTATCTCCATTATTTATTTAGAAAACCACATTTTGTTAATTTTTTATTTTGATTCTGGGAACCATTTGATTGTGTATATATGAGTAGGTCATTTTAACAAGCCAAAATCACATTATGCTTATAGTGTTTGCCTTCTTCTCATTTTTAAAATTGTATAAAAATTAAAATCATATTGGCATCTTTCTATTACTGCCTCATTTTTTACTACCATTTGATTTAAAGTAAATTTAGCATTTGGGGTAAGTTAAAATATATCAAAAATGGCTTAAATTGTAAATCACATGGATTTTGAGTGAAAGATCAGGAACCAGATATTTGAAGAGGCATGCAAAAGATTAATACATTTCTCAGTCCTAAAACACACAAGAGAAGCAGTCTTTCCCTGGAAAAATAAAAATAATGGTTTTGTAAAAGTGAAAGTAAAACATCATATCAGATTCTCTTCATTTTAAACCAGGTGTTATTAAACATTCATCTATTTCCAGGTTGGCTTCTTTAAACTGACTGTTAAATAAAAGAATATTTAAAAACAATTGATCTTATATGGGAAAGTGTGGTAATTATTGTAGGCAACTTTAAGACCCAGCATTTCCACAAACCTTTCAGCGTCAACAGGACCAACATGGGAAATACACTGTTATCAAATTGTCCATGAGGTTTGAACCATTAATGACAGGGGATGCAGCAAACACACAGTTTTAAAGACTACCAGCACCAAGAGAAAACATCAACTCCACTGAGGCCCAAACTTCGTGGATTGAATAAACAAAATAACCATGAAAGTCACTGTCACTGAGAAAGAAGCTTGAACAAAAGGACTTTAATAGAGTTACAAAATTTTGAAAGTTGACAGAACAAAGAAACCCATCAAGACTCATAAATTTATAATTTGGGGGCTTTATATGTAATATAATTGTTATTATTATTTTTCTCAGAAATTTAGAAGAAAACTTTTAGTTAGAATATCTCTTTGTAATACCTTTGTTTTCATCAGATGTATATGTAGTTTGGAGTTGACTACTAAATTACAAAGCATAAAAAACAAAGAAAAGTGCCCCAGAAGTTAACTCATTACGTCAACAGTTATTTTGCTTCAACTATTAATCATGGGTTCTAAAATACAATGCTCTAATTGATAGAAGTTATTAACTAGTTTAAAATTTCTGTTTCTAAATTTGGATTAAAACTACTTGTCTCTATGTTAAGACATCTTAACTACCATTTTGCTTAATTGGAATTTTGAAGTATGTTTCTTACAATGTGTCTGTGGACAGGGAACTGATGAGGGCAAACATTGTCATACCAAAAATTTGGCCATCCTGGCAAGCCTAACCCCAACCCTCTGGTGTCCACTCTCTAGATAAAGAACTTTCAACTCTATCGACCCAGGCAGCCTGTGACCCTTTGTGGCAAGCATCATCTCCAGATGCCCCTCTTCAAGTTGGATCCTTAGCTTCCATGGCCAACTCTACCCACATCAGAGACTTACTTAAGGACCACATATCCTGAGTCTACCTTCCAATACTCTCCTCCAGAGCAGTCTATTGCCGGTAGAGCTTAAAACTTATATTGACAGTTCCATCTACCCCTATAGGCTACTTCCATAGGACCTCATCTTCCATGCCTGCCCTCCAGCCCCTCTCTAGGAAGGAACTAAAGACTTGTGATGTCAACTCTGTCTGTCCCTGCCTCATTCCAGATAACGCCCCTAATCCAGATAGGCATACTGGGCTCATACCAAAAATTTCACCCATCTGCATGGTCTACCTGAGGATCTTAAGATTCTTAGTCACTCCTAGACCTTTTTCTCTATGTAGAGATCCAAGAATTATGACCCCCAACTCTGTTCATATCTGTGACCTACCTGAGGATTAAGTGTCCTGTGCTCAATTGCTGTTCCACATTCTCAAATCAAATCCCAGAGTACCACCATTGGTGTAGGAGGTCCTTCTGTATTTGTGTTGTTTTCATTGGTTGAATAAAGAAACTGCCTTGGCCTTTTGATAGGGCAGAACTGAGGTATGCAGGGGAGGACAGAACTAAATTCTGGGAGGAAGAAAGCAGAGTCAGAGAAAGCCGCCATGAAGCTGCCAGGTCAGACATGCTGAATCTTTCCCAGTAAGCCACAACCTTGTGGTGACATACAGATTATTAGAAATGGATTGAATCAAGATGTGAGAGTTAGTCAATAAGAGTCTAGAGCTTATGGGTCAAGCAGTAATGTAATTAATACAATTTCTGTGTGGTTATTTTGGGGGTTAAGCTAGCCGGGCATTGGGACCACTTTTCACTTCTACACACTATCACTTTACCCATAGCCCCTGACTAAGAAGTGCCGAGAATCTCCCTGAGTGCATAAGGATTGGCTGTGAGAATCTTCTAACACTTTGAAACAACTAGCCTGAACTTAGCCAGGACTACTTCTGAACATCAAAATTGAAATGCCCCAAGACTGGACTGCATCCCAAGCCCCATTCAGTTAGTCCATATTACAAGTTGAAGTAAGATGAACAGATAGGCTGGTTTAAAACTCATAGGGAAGGCCGGGCGGTGGTGGCACACGCCTTTAATCCCAGCACTTGGGAGGCAGAGGCAGGCGGATCTTTGTGAGTTCGAGACCAACCTGGTCTTTAAGAGTTCCAGGATAGGCTCCAAAAGCCTATCTGTAGAGAAACCCTGTCTCAAAAAAAAACCAAATAAATAAAATAAAATAATAAAACTCATAGGGATCAACCCGCTTCTGCCTCCTGAGTGTGGGAATTAAAAGCATGTACAGCCACCACTCTGTCTCTTGGTTTATTTTTATCTCTGCAATAAATACCACCACAGAAAACAAGTTGAGAAGGAAGTAGCTTATTTCACCATGCAACTATAATCCATTGTAAAAGAAAGTCAGATTAGGAGGAACTCAGGGCAAAAACCTAGAGACAGGAACTGAAGCCAAGAGCATAGGGAAATCCAGCTTTGCCTATTTTTCATGTATTGCAGTGTACTGTCAGCCCAAGGTTGGCACCATTGACAGTGGCCTGGGCCCTCTCACATCAGTAATTAATCAAGAAGATACTCCACAGACTAGCCTACATGCAACTGATAGAGACATTTTCAACAAATAAATATTCCTCTCCTGTGATAAATCTAGTTTACATGTTTGTGTCAAGATGACAAAAATCTAACCATAACAAATAAGTATGTGTGAAAAGAAGCTTAAATAGGCCAAAGAAGACAAAACAATAAACACTAAATTCTAGAACATTCAATTTAAAAGGTCTAATAAAACATAGCAAAAGCAACAACTAACTTTTCCGTAATTATTTTGAAGAACATTGGTAAATAACTTAATAGTCTCAGTTCCTCAATAAAGTATCACAGACTAACAGATTGGATTAGAAAACTGTGTTCAAAAAAAAAAAAAGAAAAGAAAAGAAAACTGTGTTCAATGTTTTCCTGTGTTCATGAGACATACCATATCAGCAATGATGAACAAATTCTTAGGGTAAAAAGGTAAAACCAACTATTCCAAGCAAATTGACCTAATAATTGAGTAGGTATGGCTATTCTAATATCTGACAAAATTAATTCAAATACTAATTAATCAGACAAAAGGAGTATTTATTTAGGTCTCCCCTCTGCCTAAGGGGAGACCTCAATACTATTAAAGAAAACATCCACCAATGGATAGTAACCATGATAAACATATATGCTTCTAACACAGGAACACTCAGTTTCATAAAAGAAAAACAATTGCATCTAAAACATCAAAATTTATTGAGTTCCATAACATGTGGATATAGTTGTCGTTAAGTTACAAGATAAATGGGCATTAAATGCATATATAGTTCTTCTGTCTCACAAGTTCCTTGATCATCTTTATAAATCAAATCACATAAAGTTCCAATAGCTTAATAGTGTTCTCTTTATGTATTTGCTATTCTTTTTCCCACTCTGCCCTATCCCTTTTCCCCTCTGAGCACTGCTTTGTGAGCAGCTTCTATTACTGTGACTTCAAGTTTGCTAATCTTTCCTTCAACAATATCTAATCGCCGGCTACTCTCATCTAGTCTGCTCAGTCTACACATTTTCCTTCTTTTACACTTTAGTTTTGAATGATTTTAATATTATCTAGATCTCTTCCTATTCTTTAACATGGACTACAATTAAATATACTCTTTAATGAATTTATCTGTGCTCGGCCTGGATGTGTTCTGGGATCACTCAAATATTCTTGCTTTCAGGAAGGTTTGTATTTTTATAGATTAATGGGCCTAGTACATATCATATTGGATGTTTTGCAACTAAGGCTAAGACAGAGTTTACCTTAGAACTTGGTAAAAGATAAGTATGAATTTTCACTTGTATCTGAAGAGTAGTAACTGACAGCTTGCCATGGAAGCTATACTCACTGGAAAAATAATGGCAAAACTGTTCATGGGGGTAACCAGTTGCTATCTTGATTGTATTTGAGGCCTGCTCCATTAGAAAGAAATTCACACTTTGCACTTTAAACATGCAAAACGCATGACCAGAGAATCCATAGACTCAACAAATGAACCTATTGATGGTATTTTGCTAAATAATAATATTATTAAAATATTGTATTTATATTTATGAATTTGTGGTTTTTCTCACTTTTGAGCAGAGAAGTTTCGCATAGCATAGGGCAGTTGTTTGTTGGTGTAGAGATTCAGAACTGTTCAGGGTGCTAAGACTGAGTTATTGCTTATGTTCATCCATACATGAGACATATATATCAATCTCTCTCTGATCGCTTAGGGAACATCATAGGGTGGAGGGGAAGAACAGTATCAGAATTGAAACATGGGGAGCAGTGGCATAGCTCTTGCAAACAAGAACACAGCACCTATGGTCTCCTGCACAATAGCCACAAAAAAATAAAGCCACTGGTAGTCACCCATGCCCCAGTGACTGACCTCTCAGGCAAGCCATTGGGTATATGACCTATGGGTAGCACTAATTGGACTCAGTGAATAACAGAAAAAGAAACAGAGAACGTATGTGAAGTTAGTAAAAGAATGTTTTGGAAAAGTCTGGAGAAGCTGAGGGAGGGAGGGAGGAAGGTTTGGTTATGCTCAAACTACACTCTGTACATATATGACACTTTCAAATAATAAGCTAAAAAACATCAAAATAAAATAGTTTGAACTGCATCTATGTTAGGTATACTACTTCCTTCTGTATTATAAACTATGTGATAGAGCCGAGTGGTGGTGGTGCATGCTGTTAATTCCAGCACTTTGGGGACAGAGGCAGGAGGATCTCTGAGTTTGAGTTTGGTCTACAAGAGCTATTTCCAGGACAGGCTCCAAAGCTACAGAGAAACCCTGTCTCAAAAAAAAAAAACAAAAACAAAAACAAATTTCTATTGTTCTATGTGATAGAACAAATAATTAAAGTAAACTAATAAAACTAATTATGTATCAGGTACTTCTAAGTACTTTTCAGATAGGACACTTTTTGCAATTACTATTACTAATTGTGTGTGTATACGTACATATATATATATATAATATATATATATATATATATATATATATATATATATATATATATA
>JAQHUG010001800.1:0-15398 GCA_028555095.1 Dicrostonyx torquatus
GGTAGACAGAGCCCCCTTCACTAATCACTAGTTAAGAAAATTCCCTACAGTTGGATCTTTTGTTTTTATGTAATACTTAATATTTTTATTTATCGGTTCATTTTATTTTTCTCTCATTTTCCCCTCTCTAGACTACCGGCAGTCCTGCCTCCCCTCTACCCCAGACCCACTCCTTCTCCATTATAGAGGCATTTTCTCAATTGAGGTTCCCTCCTTTCTGGTGACTCTAGCTTGTTTCAAGTTGACATAAAACTAGCCCGAACAATGACCATGTTCCACCTCTGCCTTCATCATGTTCTCTTACCAAACGAGGATGGGCGGAGCATCAAGCTTGACATCCTGTGTTCCAAGGGTTACTCTCTCTTCACTGAGCCTCCCTTTATGTGGTCTTTGAAATGACGAGGACAGCCCTGCACTCTACATTTTCTTACGGAGTGGTCATCTGCACCTGTGCAGAGGATGTAGAGTAGAGTCTCTCATCAGAAACCCGGCCCTAGGGTTCTGTTTATCTTCTACAGCCCTTCCAGAGTCCAGAAAGGAGCTGTCACAGAGAACAGTGACAGCAGCTGATGCCATCTTGTTGGCAGTTATATCAGTCATCCTCCCCTGGTTATTGGACAGGTAGAGACCCCAATATCTGAGCGTGACTTTATGATGTGTAGGGAGAAAAGAGACGTTTCCTTGTCCACCCGGTGCTCGATGAGTAAAGTGGGCATCTGGACCATCACTTCCCATTATTCCTTTAGGACAGATCCTGTGTCTTGTTCAGTGGTATGTCTCTAGAGTCAGACCCTTGCACCCTCTGATATTTGCAGTGTGGCCACTAAGTAATTATTGACTGAATGCTAAGCATTGTTACTCTTAAGAGACATTCCAGGCTAGACTAGGAGCTGTGTGCCTATCTATAGAATATCTTCCTATAGTGAGGGTCAGGATGTCAAATAATCACTGGGTAAATATCTGTGTAATTACTCTGCTGGCGGCATTTGAGAGACAATTTGTCTTGAGAGCATGAAACAACTCATTCTTGCTGACACATGTCAGCCGGCCTTAGTAGCTGGCTAGTACTGGTGACATCTAACGTCTTCTGTTAATGTATAACATTTAAAAAGAAAGAAAGGAAGGGAGGAAGGAAAGAAAAGAAACTGACATTCATTTTTGACCCAAGAAGGATATTTGAAGCCATCTTGGAGTGATAAGAGTTTCATGGAAGGGTCTCAATGACCCATTAAAGTGTCACTGTCTCCTTTAGAGACTGAGAGGAATGTGTGTGTGTTCACTGCTCTGGTTCCCAAGCTGGTGGCAGAGATGGCATAGACCTGGGTCTCCGGGCTCTTAATCCAATATTCTCTCCAAGATACACATTCGAAGACCATGGGCATTAGAAGACCATGCCCTCACTGCAGTGAAAATGCAGCTGGGAACCTGGATTCTACGAGTGAGAGACGTCCAGTTTCAGAGGTGAATACCGGGTTTCTGTAGTGCATATGTGATGAGCAGCGGCTTCCCCTCAGCACCAGGATTATCAGGCTTAAATCGCTCCTCTGGGAAGGACTTAGAACAAGCAATCGGGAGAACATGCTTGCTTTGCTTCACGGACTGGCCAGGTATGGGGTCCACAAAGGTCAGTGCAATGACCCATATGCACCCAATGGCCAGACATGACTTTTAGCCCTGCCATTACCACATGCAACCATTATCTCCCAATGGGAAGAGGAAGCCAGCTAGTGAGCAAGGCACGGTTTTTGTCCAGCTGGACCCACCACCACAGGCACAGCCGCATGTCCCCTCAAGCTGATTATTTCCTGCTCACCTGGGCCTGGCAGCTGCTTGTGTCATGTTGGAGGGCTTCTTCTTAGAGATAGGTCAGACAGAAAATGTTCCTGATTTTAACCATGCTTTTAAGGTATAGTTTAGAATTGCAATAATGGGGGTATATTTAGTTGATGGCAGAGTTCCATGCAGTAGTTACAGGTGACATACACATGCAAAGAGAGGAGTATAAATTTCTGTCTGTCTAATGCTCTTTCGAACACCAGTGTTGAGCGAAAATAAATGCGTCCAACCTAGGTATAGCCACACTGTTATATGTTTCTGCACGTATATGCAAGTATTCACATGTACAGTTGTGTGTGTTTCCAGCCAGGGGATGTGTGCTTGAACACGCATGTGTATGAGACTCCTGTGAGGTTTTATTTGCCCATTAGCCCACACGTGTTTATAACAGGTATCTAAAGTACGTCTATTCTGATGTTGCTCATGTGACCCCCCCCCACCTTTCTAGGGGAGAAACTGTGCAACACTGGCCATATAATAAAGAGAAACAGATTTCTATAGAGCCCTCCTTTGCCCTGCAGACGCGTTGCCACCGCTTTATGCAACACATTACACTGTAGTGAAATTTAGTTAATTTTATGGTTTGTTATTACAGCAGCAGAGTGGATTGAGAGAAGCAGCTTTTGTTGGCTCCCAGTCCCACATTTCCTGGGTGTGAAGGGAGTGAGTAGAGGCAGGAAGCTGGCTATGGTAGGAGACAGAGTCCGCACAGAAGCAAAGCGACTGCTCTGACTGGCTATTGAGTTTTAGACCTACAGGAGCTGTTTCCTTAGTCAGCAGAGACTTGGCTGCCTACCCCCATGGAACACACATCCTGGTCAGGGAAATGGGAGGAACAGGCAGAGCAATGAAGAAGAAAACAGGTACACCGCCAGTTTCGCCGAGAAGCATTTTGGTGCAGGGAACTTCGCAGTCTGAGCGTTCCATGTTCAAATCCCACCTTCACTAGCTCTCTGCTTCCTTGTCTCTGACCTCAACTTACTCATTTGCTTTCTTTGCAAGTCGGGGCCTGGTATGACCAGTGCTGCAGTTTGAATTTGAATGTCCTCCAGGTGAAGTCTACTGGAAGGAAGTTGGGCATTGGGAATATGCTCTGAGAGTGGGTATAGGAGCCTCAGTCCCTCCTCTTTCATTCCTAGTCACGAGGCAAATCAAGCCCATTATTCCAGCTCTTATATACGGACTTATTACAGGCCCAGAGGTGGCAGGGCCAACTGACCAGAGACTGAAAATGTGAAACTATGAACCAAAACAATCCCTTTCCCTTTGTAAGCAGGTACTAATAAGAAGCTGACTTGAGGGTCGGAGTGGTGGTGTACTCCTTTAATCCCAGCGCTTGGGAGACAGAGGCAGGTGGGTCTCTGGGAGTTTGAAACCAGCCTGGTCTACAGGAGCTAGTTTCAGGACAGCTAGGACTGTTACACAGAGAATTCCTGTCTCAAGAAAGAAAGAGGAAGGAAGGAAGGAAGGAAGGAAGGAAGGAAGGAAGGAAGGAAGGAAGGAAGGAAGGAACTGACTAACAGACTAAAAGCTGTCTTCAGATACCTGGGAAGCCAACACCTGACACGCAGTAAATGTTAAGGAAATATGCTATCTCATCTATATTCTTGCCTAGGAAACTTACAGAATATTTCTAGAAACTTCTCAAAAGAGAAAGCCAGAGCAGTCAGGTTATGAAATCAGGCACTTTCTGCCTAATAAATCCCCCAAGGAAAACAACTTGAGAAGAGGAGAGTTTGACTGTGGTTCTTGGCTTCATGGTTGGCTGGTCATGAAGCAGAACATCACGGCAGCAGAAGCGGGTGGCAGGCAAGTTCTGTTCACCATCTGTTGAACAGGAAGCAAAGAGAGCATGAGAAAGAGAGAGTCTTGCTAGCCTTTTAAGTTACAAATTCATCAAGGATTGATCCGTTCATAAAGTCAGAGGCCTCACTTTGCATAGATAGGCCCCCTCTGTACGTGTATGCGCTGGAGATCAAGGCTTCAACATAGGAACTTCCGGGGGGCATATTTCAGTTTCCCAAGCGATAACAGATTCCAAGTGAATGCATGTGTCATGATGGTCACAATTTCTGCATCCCTACTCCCTACTCCAAACCTCTAGTCAGGATATACAATCAAGAATTTGGGAAGGGCTATTCTGGAAAATGCAGACTACAGAAAATGTAAGCTACTTGGATCTTATGCTTAGCATGTTGAATCTGGCTGGGAATAAAGCCCATTAGCTGATTGGGGATACACCATTGGTTGTTCTGAATGAAGCAAAGCTATTGACATACTTATTTATATTACTAATGGAGCTAATTAAATCTTAAATCCAGAAACAGTTAGCATGGACTAGATTACTTAGAGAGCAGAAGCTATTTTCATGAGAACATGGCTTTCCCTCTTGTTCTCAGCTGGGTCCTCAGTCGCTGCCATGAATGGGAGGCAAGCAGATGATGAAGAATATGTCATCCCCACTTTCATTCCTCCAAGGTCTGGCAACTTCTCTCTCAGTCTGGGAGGCTGTTTATGTCTGTGCCCGTGGTGTCTTCCTTCTCAGCAGACAGTAGCCCGGTGGCTCTGCTGGTTTTGCCAAAGGTATCAGCAGGCCCCCATCCCCTCCTAGAATGGGGAGACTCTCTTCACAAAAGAAGCAACAAACCAGATAGAATATAGGCCTGGGGGTGTAGGTCCTGATCATCATGAGGAGGTGCTATGAGTCCGTGTTTGCTGATGGTTTGAATGGTAGGAAAGCAATGTTGTCTTTGCTTCATGAGTTGAAACTCATCATTTCACGGACAACATCAGAACTCACCAATTTAATGTAGGGTGGCCTTGAACTTTAAAGCTAAAATCAAGGTTGAGGAAGCTCCTATTTTGGTTCAGGGAGTCCCAGAATGAAAGTACTTGAAAACCTCCAAACAAGACTGTGTCATTTAGGAAAAATTAACTCTGGTGATGGGGGCAGTAGGTAGAGGAAGGTGGCATTGGAAATGAGCAACCTCTGACAGAGCACAGGCTTCTGAGTCAGCACATCATAGGATAATTAGATCTTGGAAATTGCTGAGCCACCCCTTGTTGTAGAAAAAGGAACAGTGTTTATTTAGTGTCGTCCTTCGAGGCTCAAAGGTTCATATTGCTCATTATTCCCAAACTCTTAGTTCCTTTTCAAACGTTTCGTTGACAAATGCATGTGCGTGTATGTGTGTGCATGCACATATGGCACACATGGGTGGGGGTGGGCAGATTTGTGTCGGAGGGAAGGCAGAGAACAATGTGAAATGTCTTTAGTCAAGAAGACTACCCTTAGCGTTTGAGACGGGGTCTCTCGTTGGCCTGTAGCTCATCAGTTGGGCTAGACTGCCTATGCAGAGGACTAAGAGATAATCCTGTCTCCTTAGCACTGGGATTACAAACATGTACAATCATGCACAATACTTTTATTTGGATTCTAGGGGTCAAACCCAGGTGCTCGCAGCACTTGGAAGGCACACACTTAGCAACTAAGCCACCTCTACTTCCCAGTCTCAAAGCCAACTTTAACTTCATGGAGGTCTGTGTATAACCAGCTCCACCATAAAGGCTGTGCCTAGAACCTCTGATGTGTGGCACATGCAGCCCAAGGAGGAAGAAATGGATTTAAAGATTTAAAGGCAGCGAGTTGTATTTCAAAATAAAACCATGCTGACTAATTTTTTTTTAATTCACAGAAGTAGTGAAGATTTTCACAGGGCTAAGAGTGCTTGTCTCCGATGTTGATCTGTCAGCGCAGAGAGCCGACCTTCTGTTAACAGAGAGACCCAGTAAAGAGAACCACAAAGCTTGCATTTTTTATTAAAGAGTTTGAAGGAACATCTAAAATAAATTAGCCCCTGTGGACAGCCACCTTGTTATAGCCAGTGCTGGCATCCCAGCCGCTGCTCAGTGGGCTGAGGGCAGGCTAGAAGGGAAATCAGGGAGAATGCTTTTCCTCTAGTGAAGAAGGGAGGGCTATGGGACCCTTGCCCTCTGCTAGTCCACCCATGTGGTCCTGCCCTGATTCTGCCCTAATGTCCCTTTTGAACCTGAACTTGGACTTCCCATTGGTTACTATCAGGCCACAGGATCCGGAGTGTCTCTTGCTACAGTGAACAACATAGCTCACAAAGCACCAGGGGGTAATTCTTAGCAGAGGGTCTAGTTCTTCCTGAATATAAACATGAGAGTACTCTCTGTGCAAGAATTTGTCTACTTCCATCCACCCCCTGCTGCTGCTGTATCTTATGCGGGGCTACACGAATTCTATTAGAGAGATGATTCATAGTGCAGAAACAAAAAGTTAGAGATGCTATAAAATCATGCCAATTATTAAATGCATCTAATGAGCATGCAAACAGGAACTAAATATGAGAGCCAGGCTCTGCTTGGCTTAGAGGGCTTTACAAAGGGAAGTAGGTGAGTTCTCTTCTTGGAGGAAAAGTGGGAGGGCCTAAAGGATCCCTGAGTTGTGCCTTTGCCAACAGGAGGCCTCCCTTGAGACGCTCTTGGCATGGTTTATAAGGCAAGGGCATGGTGAAATCCCATCTCAGCCCTCACTTTAGGGAGGACCAACCCTTAGGGAGCAGCACCCCTACAAATATAGATAGCTCCTTAAAGACACCATCAGTGTTAGCTGCTGAGGACCAACTACAGCCAGGCACCTACTCTCCCTGTTAGCCCCTCAGCGGTAGATGCTAGGGAGGAGCAGGGGAAGGAAACCAAAGAGTTTTTCTGTGAGGCCTCCCCTGCTACTTGCCCTTGCCTAGGTTACTTGTGGTTGCTTGGTACTCATGGCTATCTTCTCCCCTCCCCCATTGTTTCCCTCTGTTTCCTCCCAGGGGACTAGGGTTGAGGGCTGGGGGCAGATGCAGGGGGAGCAGAGCTGCCCTCTGCAACCACCTGGTCAAATTGACGTTAGGCTGGATTCCCCATAACATGCTTTCCTTCTGGAAACCTCTTTCCATGAACCTCCAGCAGCAATGCCCCGTGCCGGGGAAGGCTATCATAGATTCCCAAATTGGACAGGGAAGAGCCAATGGACTGTCTTTCCTGATCTCTAACAACATCAGAAGTTGGCACCGTTCTTTTGCAATCACCTAACCCAGAGATTATTGTGGTGAGAAACGTATTAATGTGTTGTGAAAACAGCTTAATGGGTCATAAGCCAAATTTTTCTTTCAGAGAGAATGAGATAAAGGAATATAAAATGAATGCTTGCTTCAGGTGGCTACAAGCACGCATGTCCTGGACATGTAACGGAATCTGACTGTAAGTCTCAGACAGAAAGCTGGAGAGATGCTATCTTGGTCTACCCTGTGCCATCAGCTCTGATCACCTGGATACCTCTCCACACCAATGAAAACCAATAAGAAGCAGAGTGTAGAATGCCCATTCATCATCCCTTCCTGCCAGAAGTCCTCCCATGCTGTGCCAACCTGAATACAGATCTCTTTCTTTCTCTTACTGGGTTCTAGGATTCCTCCTTCCCCTTGTAAGGATTGTCTTGGTTTAAATTTTCCCATGAGAATTTTAGGAATCCCAGGTCCTCAGGTAAGAGGTTGCCAAGCTTTCCATAGATAATGGCTCCCCTTCCCAAGTTTGAAAAGATGCAACTCTACAGGATCATCTGCCCCTTGGATGCGGCCTATCAGCAACCCTTGGATAAGCCTGGCTCACTCTAAACAAGACAGGATGGAAACTGCTCTGCTCCCACATGCTGTGGAGATAAGCAGTCACAAGGGGGTGGCAGGGAGGACAAAGCCTCCTTACTACAGGGCAGACCAGGTTCTTGGAGGTGGGGGGATGGGCTGGCAACTGCAGAGCCTCCTTCTGAGATGGAGCTAGAATGATTAGAACATCCTTCCTGTGGCCTGAAAATCTCCAAGGTCCATGTGAAGAACTGCCCCAAACTCTTCGCCCTAGCAAGTGCTCATCCAAGTGAGCATGAAGGAAAAAGGAAGAACCAGGGATTTCAGAGAGCTCTGGAATGTCCCTTCAATTCGCAATGACTTATTCTTACTAGCATGAGTACTTGAATGGAATTTAGAAGTTCCCTCCTTGCCCTTTATTTTGCATAGATGACCCTGACCATGAAAGTCCAGTGGTTTGCCTAGGGGTATGGAGAATCTTGTGACTGAGCCGGATCTGCAATCAGATTTCAACCCCTAAGTTCCCTGGCCTCTTTCTCACCGAATCTCAAGTCTCTCATGTGACGACGTGGTGTCTCTGCTGCTCCTATGGGTTGGCAAGGACAGGACTGGCTGTCTCCCTGCAGTCTGCATGGCACCCTCACTTCTGTGCATTCCCCTTTCCATGGAGGAGCCCAGAGGAAGGGAGATCCCAGGGCTGGTGCTTTGGCCCCCTAAAGGGGAGGAAAGGAAGATTTTCCTAAATGGTAAGACAGCTAAGAGCAGTAGCTACACATGATGATTCAGAGAAATACTGTACACTTGGGGTTATTATTAGAGTTAATGGCCGAGTAAGCAATTCACTTGGTCCTAACAGAAAATTGCTCCTGACAACTCCCCATGGTCACATGGTCACATGGTCGCAGGACCTCAGGGGAGGCCACTGAGAGAAAGGCTCTCACCTCTGCTGGGGAATGGCATATGCCAGAGTTAGGTTGGGGTGTCCCTTCCCCAGTAGCTCACAGCACAGGTAGCTCCTCACAGGGCCTGCAGCTCTGGACAAGGATGACAGCAGAGAATTGCCAGCCTGCGGGGTCCAAATGATTGCCCTTGGCAGAGAGCAGAGCACTGACATTGGCAGAGAGGAGACCATGTGCACGGGTATGATGGCCTCTTGGCCGTCTCCAGTTGACATGGTTGAGGGGCTGGAGCCGGGAGAAGCCCCTGTATCCATCTGTTTTTGGCTCTCAGCTAAGCCCATTAGAAATGTATCTCTGCTTCCCGATTGCTCTTCTGTGCTATTAATTTGTAGCTGTATTAATTCCTGCTGTTATAATACAGCGAGGTGATGCAGAACAAAACTCATTAACGTGGCCCAGGAGCTGCTCCCACTGCTTGGGCTGAATTGCCCCTCCCTGCCGTCAGGCTCCACTCCTGTCTCCACTCACTCTGTCCTGGCTTGAGTGGAGTCTTGAACCCTGAAAAGTGACTGGCGGGTCCTAAGACCCAGGAAGCTATTTGGAGTCAAAAGTGCCTGGTAGGATACAAGAAAGGGGATTGTTTCGCTCTGTGAGTGTCCTTGGCTGCCCTTTCCTTTTATATAAAAGCATTTTTTTTATCATGCTCTTAAACACTACCAGCTACTCCTTATGCCAGATGCCTTGGGCTGCTGTGAGGTGAACAGAGACCAGAGTGCACCAGGTCATTTCACGTGGTATCTTCTGGGCATGTTGGGACTGTCTGTGGTCTCAGACACTTCCTTCCTTATGAGCCCGTTGACTCATAGCCTAGATGGAGCCCACAGTCCAATTCAAGCGCCAGTTCTTCAACCAGTCATGCCGTGTCATGTGCCTGAGTGGTTCATCTCTCTGTGACCAAGCCCAGGCACAGCTGGAGCTGGGAAGGATCACAGTAGAACCCAAGGCTTAGCGCTTATGTTTGTGCATTTTCAAGGATGTCTTCAAGAAACCCCTGGGACTCCTCTGGGCAGGAAGAACCATTTAACTTTGAAAGGCTGAGGACTGCTTCTGCCTGTCCTCTGTACCTGTCCCCTCTAAATTGTTCACTGGTGAACAGGTTCTAGTTTACCTTGGAGTGTGATTGTTTGGGAAGTTAGATAACGTCATTCTCATGCACACTCTGCCACTGTGAGCCGATGAATTAAACCATGGCTGGTGTTCCAGAGTCCTCCAGGGTTGGATAGCTAGTACTCCTTAGGTTTATCACTCTGTGCCTCTCTATGACCTCAGCTCCAGTCAAGCTAGATGCCTTCCAGCCAGCCAACACTTCCAGTCACTCCTACCTCCAGGTCTTTGCACATGATGTCCCTTTAACTGGACCACTCCCTCTCTTTCCCCTTGGAAGAATGCCCACGTGTTCCTTAAGAACCAGTTCGGGGACATGCGCTCTGCTCTTCTCACCTCCTCACAGGCTCTCAGCATTTTAGCCACAGCTTCCAGCCCACAATGCAAAGCCCCTCAAAGTGTATTAAGTGTGGTTCTGGTATCTAGCACAAAGCCTGGTCTCTGTGAGCCCCCAGACACCTACTCCCTGCACATTAAAGTCTCCCAAGGCTTCCAAACACAAAACTTTCACCACAGGCCTCAGAGTGTGGAGTCAAAGGCATCAGTTGAAATTTCAGGGACAAGTTGAGGCAACAGCTCCCTGGGCTAAAGTATTTGCTGTGCCAGCATGAGGACTTGAATTCCAGTTCTTAGAACCCATGTAAAACAAAGTTGATGGAGTGTGTCCATAATCCTAGTACTTCTCTAGCAAGGTAGGAGGCTGAGGCAGGAGAATCTCTGTAAGTTCACAGGGTAGCTGGGTGGGAGTACAGAACAAGAGATCCTATCTCAAGTAAGGCAGGAAGTGAGGTTGCCCTTTGACCTCCACATGCACACATGTGCCTACAGATACACACAAACAAACACAGGCACACATACGTACACAGTCACAAACACAAACACACACACATACAGAAAGAAAGAGATAGAGAGAGAGGACGACTCAAGATGGCGACTCAGGCAACAGAACTAGAACTTGAGAATTCAGCCATTCTTGGGGTTTGGCCCTATTTGTCCATCAGAGTGGTTGAATTACCAGAGATCACAGAGGCCAGGAGTCACCTACTTTTATTTTTGGTCCCTCTTGAGAGTGGTTGATGCAAAGAGCTGGCAGTTCATTATTTTGGTAATTAAAAACAATCCGGTGGAGCAGGAAGCCTGTTGTGCAAACAGGGTAAAGCAGCTGGAATTGGCTCCTAGATCTGGGCAGTGCCACCACAATTAAAACTTGTGCCTAATGGATTCTCTCTGGTGTCTGTGAAGGCAGTGATTGGCACTCAGTGCTTCCCCGGGGTGTAGGGCCAGCAGCAGGGATATAGGCAGGATATAGGGATATTGGGCTGAGCCCTCTAAGATGGAGCCCCCAGGGGAACAAATAAGGAGTTAATGCGTATGTCAGCAAGTGTGAGAGGCAGACCAGGGTGAGGAGATGAAAGGGTGGATCCTGAGGACTCTGGGGACTCCAGAGGGCTCTGGAGAGGGCTTGGAAGAGTAAGGTTGGAGCTTGACTCAAGAGACAGATTTGCTTACAGTCAGGCACTAAGAATTTACATTTGGCCTGGGGCCCAGGGATGTTCAACCTTTTGATACTGTGATGTGCTATTGTCACCTATAAAAGTGTCATGCCTCATCTATAACTCTCTTGGGACATCCATAGCCTATGGTTAGACATTCCTAGTAGGTGTTACTATTGTGGGTCTTAAGCTTGAGTTGGCACCAGATTCCTGGCAGGACTGAGACCGCTGGGCTCCAGCCTGAGGTTTTGATCCAGGATGTTCAGAAGAGAGCATTTTGAATATATGAAAGGACACTGATGGTGGCAACCTCAGGGCTGTGCCTGGAGAACCACTATCCTGGAGAAATAAAAGCAAGCTTTCCAAGGGAACAAGGCAGTCTGCACTGTCTGAGGCATGCTCAAGTCTTGGGTCTTGAGAAAAGATCACCTTTGTTTGTCCGCAGTGGTCTCTCCCTCCCAGAGTTCCCATGAGCCAGACAGGGTATAGTGCTGACAATGTACCCAGCAGCACCTAGCATATTTTACTCAGTTGAAGGCAGTGGACTTGACAAGTTTTCATTATTACCGCTTGTGTGAGCTTGCTCTGCTAGCTTGAGATGCTCTTCCAGGTGGCCGCATGGTTCAGAATCCACGCTCCTGTCTCTTCATCGAGACAATCATCTTGTAAGACTGGGCAGTCAGTGGCCCTAATGAGAATGTGAGTGAGTCTATACAGCCTATACCCGGGATGGAGAGAGAACCAAGCTGGTAGGAAGATAACCCTCTCCACAGAGAGAGACATACAGAGAGAGAGAGAGAGAGAGAGAGAGAGAGAGAGAGACCCTTTCTACCAAATGCAGTGGCAGGCCCCAGGCAGCAGAAACCTTCTGTCTACTCAGGATGAGGAAGCTTTGGGGCACAAGTCCATGACTGGAGCAGGGACGTCCCACTGGAGCTGACACCTAGCAGACCTAGCAGCACACACAGCGGCATCCGTTTCTATCACCACATGGCCTGATGGTCAGCCCCATGAGCCAGCTGGCTCACTACCCCTGCTCCGGCCTATTACACCAGTAGCAGGATGTGAGGTGTATCCTCTAGGGATGCTTCTTTGTAGGACTGATCGTGCTAGGTGGGCTGTGCCGATTGGGGCTGTGGTGATAGGACATGGTGGCATTTGGGGCATGCCAGCTGCCCAGGGACAGAAAGGCCATCTCCTAAGCCTTCCCTAGAGCTTCAGGAGAGCAGATGTGCTTTTCTCCCAGCTGGCACAACAAAGGGACTTCTGGATGGTGCACCAATCTTGCTGGACAGTGTCCAGCATTCCCCAGTTATAGAGGTTTTTCTGGATTGCTCCTCAGTAGAGAATATACTTCTCATGTTCTCCATTCTGGCTGCTGTCCTATAAACTCCTCTAAAGAAGTTTCACCCTGCATCTAGGCAGGACTATGTTGAGCCCCATGGTGTCTGCTGATAATGCCCACAGTAGAACATGTCTATTATAGCAAATGATGGTACCCACTGGTCCTTGTGGCTAAGACACTGGACCAAGAGGTAGCAGGTTTGGATAGGACGAGAAGACTTCCCCATTCTGCTCTTCCAGCATCCTGTACAAAATGCTCCTTTGTGTAGTCCTCCTCCAAACTTAGGATCTTCAGTGATGTCATGAAGAAGTTTGAAGGAGGAGGGCCACCATGCCTATGGGGGAGGGTGACATGGGCCTAGAGGATCAGAAATGCAGCTGAGAAGGTGGCTCAAAATAGCTCACAGAGAACAGGCTTTTGCTTGACAGGCTGACGAGGATGTGCCTGGAGCCAAATGCGCCTCTTTGAATGCTCTGTCTCCTTCTAATTATGGATCTGTCAGGAGGAAGAGAAGCCAGCGCCTGCCTGACCCCTGTGACCCCTCGCTTAACGTGGAAATGGGGACGTAAAGCGGAGTCCCCATTAGCAGGGTCAGGCGCCTAGAGGAAAACGGGCTGCCAGGGCCAGAACTGGGAGGAGAATTCAAAGGCTCCTTCTGTGACATCTGGCACTCCACCACTTCCATCAGTACTAGAAAGTTCTCTCTGGCCCTCCCCTATCACCTAGAGCTCACCTGGGTCCCTCGGGAGAAGCAAGGGTGCCCATTTTCTCAGAGTATAATAGCCAGGGTTGGGACTTCCTTCTCTAAAGTTCGGTGAACCAGCTGGTAGGTAGAGAATTTACCACTTCACCATGAAGGACTGGCTATATGTCCCTTCTTGATACGCAGGACAAAACTGGCCATGTGCCTGATGATTGTTTTTATTTCCTTTTATGAACTCTTATAGGAAAAATTCTATACACATATTTAAAATTTTGTCCAATTTGATCAATAGCTCATGCAAATTTAGGTTTTGCTTTTGTCACAGAGTATCCGCTTACATGTCTAAGGACCCAGGGCAATAACACATCTTGACTGTGTCCTACAACATGGTAACTATGCTGCTGTAAGGGTGACCAGTGCAACACAGCAAAGCAGGCTCAACTTTCTAGGCAAGCAAGATGTAGATGGGTCTGATTCTGAAGAAATAATTAGCCTCTTTAGAAGGTTTTGGAGTAGAGGTGAGAGTTCCCTTTCTTTTTTCTTTTCTTTTCTCCTTTCTTCCTTTTCTGGTTCTCTCCTTCTTTATTCCTTTCCTCCCAATATCCTTCCTGAATGTCAGATCTGTCCCTGAATGGGGCACAGACACTGTAAGGAAGAAAGAGGCAGGCATGGTTTCTGCCTCTGCAGAGTTTACATTCAAAGCAGGGAGACAATACAAAACTAGCTGTAGTTTCAAGTGTCACTATAATGAAAAATTAAATAACAAAAATATAATAGGAATAAATAAAACCAAGAGAGATGTGTTAGAGGATTGGGATACATTCAGAGCTGAGAGAGTCAGGGAAGGCATCCCAAAGAGAGGAGGGATCTTAGTTAGGATTTCTATTGCTGTGAAGAGACACCATGACCATGGCAACTCTTACAAAACAAAGCATTTCACTAGGGTTGGTTTACAGTGCAGAGGTTTAGTCCATTATCACCATGACAAAAAGCATGGCAGCATACAAGTAGATATGGTTCTGGGGAAGGAGCCCAGAGTTCTGCGTCTGAATCAGCAGGCAGCAGGAAGAGAGAGACACTGGGCCTGGCTTGAGCATTTGAAACATCAAAGCCTGTCCACAGCGACACACTTCTTCCAACAAGGTCACACCTACTCCAACAAGGCCACACCTCTTATTAGTGTCATTCCCTATGGACTTATGGGGACCATTTTCATTCAAACCAGCACAGGTGGTGATTGGGAGACAAGGTTAGGAAAGGAGACAGCATGGGAAAGTGATCAAGGGTCAGAATCACTCTGAGACAGAAACTGGTATTGGAGGGGCAGTAGGGAGATATCATGAGTGAGTGGAAGACAGGTAGGTGTGGTTTGCAGAGTGGGAAGCCCTGGAGCCATTCATTAGCCAAGGGCTTGAAGGTTGTCAAGCCCAAAGCTTGTTTGACTTCATCCTCCAGAGAAGCTGAAGTTGTTTACCTGGCAACTGTATCTATGTATAAAGTTATATAAGTGACTGCACTAAAACATTTCCTTAGAAATATAAGCTGGAGCTCTTGGTCCTCTTTTGCTCTCTTGGTCCTCTGCTCTCTGTTCATGATCCTCTCTCTTGCCCCTCTCTCTTTTCTCTTCCTTTCTCACTCCCGACCCTCCTTTCCTCACCCAGTTCAGTTTGTTGGCCATATTTAATCTGGACTCTTCTTGATGCCTCTGGCTGTTCTCTCCCTCATATCTACAACAAAATCCTTCTTTTCAGCCATAACACACACACACACACACAAAAAAAAAAAAACTTGAATAAGACAATACACATAAAGTATACTTATTGTGCATTGTTGATTAAATTATGATTTTTACCACCCCAAGATCATATATTTAACTCTTAACTCCTGCTACCTCACAGTGTGACCTTATTTGAATAGGATAATTGTAGATGTAATTTAAGTGAGATCATTAAGATGGGTCATAGTATGATATAAAGTATCAGATTTAAGTGGAGATGTGTAATACTGTATTTGTATATTCACAATTGGTTCTCTATGTATACACATACACAAAAATGTTTATATATTCATTTTTTCACTGACCCATATCAATGGAGATTGCCAAGTCCTAGAGGCTGCAGTTGACTGGTTGAGGAATCAAGATGCTGATGTTATACTCTCAGTCTGAGTCTGAGTATGAATCCAGGAAACCAGAGTCTCTGCTTGAAAATAGGTAGACAGGAGCTGGGCAGTGGTGGTGCACGTCTTTAGTCCCAGCAGTTGGGAGGCAGAGGCAGATGGATCTCTGTAAGTTCAAGTCTGGTCTAC